>PVKA01006362.1:0-84102 GCA_004027165.1 Ctenomys sociabilis
TGATATAATTCAGCTATAAAAAAACCTGTAAATATAATTTCATGTATGCACCTTGTACAGTACCAAAACGTTATGAAAACAGTTTGCAATGTATTAATTCATCGACTCTGTATGGTTAAGGTGTCTTGAAACTGTCTGATTGACATTTGTATTTTAATAAAATAAAAATAAATGGAAAAAAAAGATTAAAAAAAATAAAAGCCTGAGGTGCAGCATTATAGCATTATTTGTTCTCGCTTGTGTTCCTAATGTGTTAGTTCACCACTATAAATTTCCCTCTGAGAACTGCTTTCATTACATCCTACAAATTCTGGTAGATTGTGTTGGAAACTTTATTGGATTGTAGGTATTATTTAATTTCTTATTTAATTTCATCTGTAACCATTGGTTGCTGAGGAAGGTGTTATTTAAGTTCCATATGTACATGTTTTTGTGGTTTCTTTTATCATTAATTTCCAGTTTCATTGCACTGTGGTCAGATAATATGCATGGGATAATTTCCATTTTCTTGCATATACTTAAGTATGACCTATGGACTAGTATATGGTCTATTTTAGAAAACATCCCATGTGCAGCTAAAAAGAATGTGTATTCAAATATTGTGTGGAATACTCAATATATGTCCACTAAGTCTATTTGTTCAAAGATTTTGATTCAGTTCTGCTATTCCTTTGCTAATTTTTTGTCTGCTTGACCTACGGTTTTGTGATAAGGTTACGTTAAGGTGCCCTGTTAAGATTTTGATATTGGTTATTAGATTTTTCATTACCTCTAAATTAATTTTTTTAGTGCATACATATTATGACTGTTATCTTTTCCTCTTGAATGTTTCCCCTAACTAGCATATAGCCTTTTTATCTCATTTGATCATTCTTGGTTAGAAGTTAAGATTGTCTATGAACACTACAGCCACCCATACTTTTCTGAGGTCCTGCATCATGTAGTGTTGTTTTCCATCCTTTGTCTTTCAGCCTATGAATTTCTTTATAGGTTAAATGTATTTCCTGTGCACAACATGTTGTTGGATTTTGTTTCCTAATTCACTCTGCCAGTTTATATAGTTTAATTGGTGAACTGAGTCCATTTACATTGGTGGTTATAATTGATATGTATTAACCTAAGTTTGTCATAACATTTTCTGGTGGTTTGTTGCCTACTTTTCTTCTGTGTCTGATCATTTGCTGTGTTTGGTGGGTCCTTTCTATTGTCATTCTTGGAACTGTAGGCATTCTGATCCCTTTTCAGAATACCTTTTAGTACTTTGTGTAGGGTTATCTTGGTTATCATGAATTTCTGTAGTTGTTCTTTGTCATGGAAGTATTTTACTTCTCTGTTGGGGCCGGGGAGATGGCTCAGTGGAAGAAGCACTTCCCTGGCAAGCGCAAGGGCCTGAGTTCAATCCCCAGTTCTGCCAAGAAAAAAAAAAGAAAAAAAAAAAAAGAAAGAAATATTTTACTTCTCTGTTAAACTTCAGAGTTTTGCAGGGTATGTCAGCCTGGGCTGGAATTTGTTTTCTTTCAAGACTTGTATGACTTTGTTCCATGCTCTTCTTAACTTGATCATTTGTGAGGAGAAATCTACTGTTATTCTGATGGGTTTTCCTTTAAATGTGATCTTTTTTTTTTTCTCCACTGGTTTTTAGCACGTTGTTCTTGTGCTGAATTTTTGGATCTTGATTATTATATGTCTGGGTGTAATTTTTAATTGAGTTGATATTATTTGGAGTTCTACATGCCTTGGTTACCTGAATGTCAGGTAGCTTCCCCATGTCTGGGAGGTTTTCTGCTATTACTTCTGCTCATATTTGTTTTATGTTGCCTTCTTACTGATGTCTATTAATCTCAAGTTGTTCATCTTTGCATCGTCTTGTAGCTGTTGAATTATAATTTCCTGGATCCTAGTTTTTTGTTTTTCTGTATTTAGGACAGGGTTTGTAGGGTCTTACTACATGTGTCAGACTCATAGTCTCCTTTTTTCAGCCTCCCAAATGCTGGGATTTCAGGCATGCATCACCATGCCCAGTCTCAATCACTGTCTTGGCACACCCTGCAGGTGGGGCAGGTATGGGACACTGAGGATTGAACCCCAGCTGTTGCACTCTGCCTAAGCAGGTGCTTTAGTCCACTGAGCTAGCAGGCCAACCCCTAGTTTTTTTTAAAGATAGCTCTCCTTATCTTTTCACTAGCTGCAATGGTGTCTTCAAGGTCTGAGAATCTATGTCCACTCTCATTCAAACAGTTTTGTCAACTTTTAATGGAGTTTTTAATTTCTTTTGTATCTCTTTGAATCCACTTCATGCATGCTATTTCTTTCCTATCTTGATCATTCAAGGTTTTCATCATTTTTCTATTCTCTTCTATTTTTTTAATCAGTGTCTTCTTCAGGAACACTTAGTAATTCTTTCATTGTGGTTATCATTTCCTTTTTTACTTGGGAGATTATTTCTGATCTGATTTCCTCTGTATCCTTCTGCAGTTGTTTCTTTACTTCAGTTACTATCATTTCAGAGATATCAGGTCTGTTACTTCCAGTTTCTTCTATGCTGATGTTTTCTGGGCTTGTTCTGGGTGGACTCACACCCTGATATTTCATTTTGCTCCTTCTTTTTGGCATTTTCTATTTCAGAGAGAACGTTTTATTTTGATTCTGTGATTTCTTTTTCTGAAAGTTTGATAAGGGGTAGCTATGTCATTATAGCTACAGCCTCTCTGTAAAAGTGGGTTTTTTTAGGTATCTCTCCTGTGTCGGCGATTCTTGTTTTGGGTGTGTCCCAAGATTTTCCCTCCTCTAATGATTGAGAGTGAGATATTGGTTTCCATTTGGCACTGCCCTCTGTCCTTTGGTACAAGGCTTTGGTGAGGTTATTACCCAAACAGCTCTCAATATTATTACCCAAGGGAGAAATAGGAACATATGGTTTCTTATTTACAGTAGTACAATTAGCAATACTAATAATAGCTAGTGAGATTTAGAAACTGAAAACCTTTTGTAACTAATGGGTTTGTGCTTTAGACATAGGAGCAAACATTATAGCCACATAACAAAACAGATAATAAATTGAGAATTTGTATTTGAATTAATTCCCCCAAGTTCTGTTGGGCACCTCCCCTTCATGCACCTGGAGTCTTACAGGCAGACTAGTTCACCACAGTTACCTGCTGCCACCTCTGTGTCACAGTGATGCTCCTGTAGGTCTGGGACTCAGGCTGGGCTTGCCTGGGCCTAGCAGTATACCTCAGCTCACTGGGTCTAGATCCACTGCACTTGGACTCTACTAGCCAAACCTGGCTTGTATGATTACTGTGTTCTGCTCCTACCTGAGCCCCATCTTAATGGACTGCTGGGCTATCCTGCCTGCCTTTCCTGCAGCTCCTACCCAGCAGGCCTGCCAAGGTAGAATGAGCTTGCTGGAACTAGCTGGCTACTGGTCCAACAGCTCCTGCTTGCTAGGCCCACCCAGGTGGCATCTACACTTTCAATTAATTGTGCCTAAAGAATGTTACCAGAGATTTCATTCACATGTGAACACTCACCAAAAGGTGAAGAAGAGAACTTTAATGATCAAGGAGATAAGATGACTCATTCCGTGGATAATGGCCAACCTCCTTCCTTGGCCACTCCTGTTATTGCCTAGTGGGCCCATGAACAGAGGGGCCATGGTGGTAGTGATGGAGGTTATGGATGGGCTCAGCAACGTGGACTTCCACTCACCAAGGCTGATCTGGCTACAGCCACTGCTACAAAGGCCAATGCTGAGTCCCCATTATGGTACCTGAGGTGATCAGCCTGCAGCCTGGTGGCAGGTTGATTACATTGGATCACTTCCATCATGGAAGGGGCTGTGCTTTGTCCTCACTGGTGTAGATACATATTCTGGATATGGATTTGCCTTTGCTGCATGTAATGTTTCTGGCAAAACTACCATCCATGGACATACAGAATACTTTATCCACTGCCATGGAATTTCACACACTATTGCTTCTGATCAAGAAACACATTTCACAGCCAAAGAAGCAAAGCAGTGGGTTCATGCTTATAGAATTCATTGGTCTTACCATGTATCTCACCATCCAGGAGCAGCTGGATTGATAGAACAATAGAATGGTCTTTTAAAGACACAGTTATACCTAGGCGGCAATATTTTTCAGGGCTGGGATAAGGTACTTCAACAGGCTGTATATGCTTTGAATCAGCACCTGCTGTATGGTACTGCATCTCCCATAACCAGTATTCATGGGTCCAGGAATCAAGGGGTGAGAGTAGGACTGGCCGTTACCCCTACTGATCCACTAGCAAAACTTTTGCTTCCTGTCCCAACAACCTATGTTCTGCTGGGCTAGAAGTCCTAGTCCCAGAAGGGAGAAGGCTTGTTCCAGGAAGCACAGCAATGATGCCACTGAACTGGAGGCTAAGATTTCCCCCTGGTCACTTTGGTCTCCTCATGCCTCTGAGGAAACAAGCTAAGAAAGGAATCACAGTGTTATCAGGGGTGACTGACTCAGACTATCAAGAAGAAATTGGATTACTACTCCACAATGGAGGAAAAAGGACTATACATGGAGTACAGAAGATCCTTTGGGGCACCTCTTAGTATACCCATTCCCTGAATGGGAAGCTACAACAACCTAATACAGGCACAGCAACAAATGGTTCAGAGCCTGCAGGAATGAAGGTATGAGTCACGACACCAGGGAAAAAACCAAGACCTGCTGAGGTACTTGCTGAGGGCGGGACTATAGAATAGATAGTAAAAGAAGGTAGTTGTAAATATCAGCTACAACCCCACGATCAGCTACAGAAAAGGGGATTATGATTATACTATTTCACCCCTCTATAGTTGTGCTATAGTATAATACGGATAGATTTAGTACCAGTTCTTAAGGATTATTAAACCTATGTTAATGTTGAAGCAAAAGTGAGGGCACTGATTGGAAAAGAATGGAATTCCATGAATTGGAATGGAAATGTGTGGGAGGACCCTGAGGAGGCTGGGGATATTGAGTTTTTAGGTGCTAATGAGATTATTTTGTCTGAGGAAGAGATTTGCCTACCCACTGTGGCACAGGAATCATTGCCTTCATCCTCTGTCATGTTAGTGTCTCCTAAAATGTCTGGGGAAACCAGTCCTGCATGGAACGAATGGAATACCAGTGGGACTCCTCCAGGCCCACTGTCACCACCTGTTTTTGCCTCTAGGCCCATAACCAGCCTTCAATCACAGAAGTCACCTGAGGTTGAAGTGCATAAAGTGATCAATGAGGAGATCTGTTGTTCTCCCAAAGACTTTCTTGAGTTTTCTAACTCTTATAAGCAGAGGCCTTACGAGCAAGCTTGGGAGCAGATGTTATGAGTGTAAGATAATGGTGGAAAAAACATATACCTGGATCAGGCTGTTATGGATATGGGCCCATTAGGTAGGGATTCTGCATTAAATGTTGTGGCTTGTGGAGTAAAGAAAACTGTTAATGGTCTATTTGGCTGGTTGGCAGAAGTGTGGTTCAAAAGATGGCCCACAGGGAATGAGTTAAAGATGCTTGATATTCTGTGGTTTTTTTTTTTTTTTTTTTGGACTCCTTAAAAAATTAGGACTGGAAATCTCATTCAAGCCAGCTGTCCCCTACTAGGAAATTCCCGGAGGATCTGAAAACGTTGTATCATAGTGATATATGTGTACCTATGTTTATAGCAGCACAATTTGTGATAACCAAATCTTGGAAACAACCAAGATGCCCATCACCTGAGGAATGGATGAAAAGATGTGGTATGTTTATACAATGGAGTATTACTCAGCTATAAAGAATGATAAACTTGAAGCCTTCATATTGAAGAGGATGCCACTTGAACACATACCCATAGGTGAAATAAACCAGATGCACATATGTAAATATCATATAGTCTCCCTAGTACAAGAACTCAAAAGAAGAAATACAAACAGAAAGACATGGTTTACTATTGATGAAGGGATTCCGAGGCTGAGGGAAATGGGGATGCTGGAGTGGATCTGTCATATTGAACCTAGCCCTCCACATTTGGAAGATCCTGAAAACATATCCTTCACTAACACCTTGAGAAATGGATTTGTGAGGGGAGCTCCAGCCTCCCTGAAGAGCCCTGTCATTGTTCTTCTCACAATGTGGACTGCAGTTACTAAATTTAAGGGCCATAGGCTTGATTAGATCCCAGAGTGACAGAGGTCACATGGCAGCACTTGATCACCATGGACAGCAGAAGTAGAACAATGACCAGAATAATCTGACACACACAGACCTATGGCATTGGTTGATTAGCCACCGTGTTTCCAAAACTGAAGTCGATGGGAGGCCTACAAAATTTTTGTGAAATTTATATAAACAAAAGAATTTAGGGCCAAAAGAACAGAGACCCACTTCAAATCAGAGTAATGGGCAATCCCAGCCACTCAACCAGTTCCCAGATTTGAACCAGTTTACAGACCCAGAACCCTTGAATGACGGGGAGGCCAGGTCTCCTTGGGGAAGGATCCTGATGTCCCCAGAATTTGTACAGTCAATCTCTCTCTTATCCTTCCCCAGGGACCTAAGACCTTTTACCCAAGTGACTGCACATTGGGGAAAGGGGATGATCAGATATTTTGGGGATTATTGGACACTGATTCTGAACTGCCACTGATTCCAGGGTGTCCAAAATACCATAGTAGCCCTCCAGTAAGAGTAGGGGCCTGTGGAAGGCAGGTGATCAACGGTGTTTTAGCAAAGATCTGGCTCACAATGGGTCCAATAGGTCCTCGACTCCATCCTGTAGTTATATCCCTTGTTCCTGAACACATAATAGAGTTAGATATACTTAGCACTTGGCAGAATCCTCGCATTGGTCCCCAACCTGTCATGTGAGGGCTATTATGTTTGGAAAGGCCAAATGGAAGCCATTGGAGTTGCCTTGCCTGATAAAATAGTGAGCCAAAAGCAGTACCGCATTCCTGGAGGGACTGCAGAGATCAGTGTCACCATCAAGGACTGGAAGGACGCAGGGATGGTGGTCCCACCACATCGCCATGTAATTCTCCCATTTGGCCTGTGCAGAAGACAGATGGGTGTTGGAGAATGACAGTAGGTTACTGTAAACTGAACCAGGCAGTGTACAGATGCTCTCAGCTCACTTCCTCATCTGACTCTGAGACTGGCACGTCTTGTGTTATACCTGTTCCTTGTATTAAATCTGTTCCTCCTAACTAAAACAACCAGTATGATTGAATGTTCATCCAATTTTCATTTGCACTGAGGATACTTACTGTTCTCATTCATGTGCCTGACTGGAAATAAAATACTGGAAGTAGCTGTCATTATTTCATCAACTCTACAGATGAAATTATTTTGTGCAAAAATGTATATTTTTGATTTAGAGAATTAACATTCTAATTATTTATCTCTGATTGGGTTGTGGAGAGAAAATGAGTCTAATGCTTGAAAATGGCAAAAGAAACTAAAATAACTTTAGTGTTAATTAGGCATGAAGATACGACAGTCACTGGATTGTGTCTTGGTAAGGTACATAAAGGAGTTTTAAACTTTCTTCACTTCAAATGCTCATGGCAAGAAAGAAGCCTAACCTGTTTTACACACATAAAACCACTATGACATATGGAAGCGATTTACTCTGAAAACAGAGATAATTTTAGATGTCTTTCTTGAAAAAAAGAATGGACAAATACATTGCGTGAAAATGTAATACTAGATGGTAGATTAGGATCATTAAATGCCAACCTAAAAATTCAGCAACATTTGGCAGTGAGTAGAAATAACATTCGTTAATTCAATTTCTTTGTGCAATGAACTATAATTAACTATCTCAGGAATATTATGAGGTAAAGGTTATTACTCAGAGCTGAGTGTTGGAGAGGTCGCATCATTTGTCAAGATATAGATGGAATGATAATCCAACGGCTTCTGGCACTAAATGGGATGTTCTTATTCTTTCTAGTGTGCTTCTAAATATCTGTTAATACACCCAGATGCACAAAATAAGAAAACTTATAAATCATATCCATAGCTATTGACATCTTGATTAATATAACTTCTTGGTTTAACCAAGCCTTTGGATAATTCTGGAAAACGAAAATTAATTGACAGAAATTCCTCTGGTGTAAGCACTTATTAATGCTGATCAAGTAGACAAGAAAAAATTTAATTTACAGTCCAGCACAAAGAAAATACTCCCAATTCAGAAACAGAAAACGCAGAGATATATGCTGCCGAACACATATGTAGGCCTCGCTATCTAGGGCTGAGGTTCTAATACCCAACTAGAAATACAAGTTTCAGTTGGGATAACTCAAGATGGAAATTAGTATTTAGATTATACCCCCAACAACTAGAAATTTAAAAGGATTGCGTCTCTGTGCAGAAAATCCCTATACCATAGAGTAGAAAGTAGAAATTTCTTCTACCCTGGGATGTGGGTGATTTTTAAAAAGTGAGAAATCAAAACCTTAGAACCATACTGTTTTCAGGATACCAACTGCAGTGTTTTGTAGGTATCTAAAATTCATAAATTATACAAATATTTATTTTCAGTTAATAATTCCTTGGAAGTACTAAAGAATTCTGATTATTTCTACATCCTTGGACAAAAGAGAACCAAGAAGAGGAAACGGCACTAAAAATAAGCCTATAATTTTTTTGACTGTTTATAAACATTTGAAATTTTATTTTTAAAAAAAAAGCCCATCACAACCATGAACACTGTTACATTTACAAGCCCTCTTGGTTCTCCACAATGATAACTGAGCAGGCTCACAAGGGTTCCCACTATTAAATCTTAAACAACCATCTTTAAAAGAAGGAAAAACAACTCAGCACTCTACCATTTAACTTGTTCCAATGTTTCTTCACAAATGGTGAAAAATACCAAAGCACAGACAAGGAATAATCATAATGTTGTAACTAACATTATAAATATGGAATTATAAACATAAAACATTTGCTGCTTTAAAAAATAAATCTGGTAGTCAATGTAGCTCTGTGGGGTCTCTGCGTCTGGTAGGGCCAGTCTCTGTTCTCCTGATGGTGCTCACCTTTATCTATTTTTCCAGATCTTCCACTTCTACCTCTTCTTCCTCCCATTTGTTCCTTCAAAGGTCCAGGAGGGCCACCTGTACCACCTTGTCTTCCTCCACGAAAGCCACTTCGGTCCATGCCATGGCCACTACGGAAACCACCTCTGTCTCTGCCACCGCCACCTCTGAACATTCTACCAGGACCACCGTGGTCCATGAGGCCACCTCTTCCTCCCCGCATGCTACCAGGGCCACCTCTGCCACTATCACCACCCAGGGGTGGGAAGGGTGGCCGAAGGAAGCCTTCAGGTTTTGGGGCCTTACACTGGTTGCATTCTGTCCTGCAGGCGAAGTTCTGATTTTCACAACCCAGACTGGGACACTGCCAATCTCTAGCTCGATGTTGGATGTTTCTTTCTCCAAAGCGATTTCCACGGGAAACCTGGGGCCTCTTGAAGGAAAGCCTCCTCTGTCTCCTTCATGACCTCCCATGCGTCCCATGGGTCCCCCGGGACCTCCTGGGCCACCTGGACCTCCATGGAGCCGTGGTGGCATCCCTCTGCCCTCACAAGGCGGCAGGCCACCCTGCATGCTGTTCATTGGAGGCTTCTTCCGAGCAAGGGAGACTTTAAGTTTGCTTCCTTGAAAATCCCATCAAACCACTCCACAGCAGCCCTGGCAGTTGGTGGCTCTTCATAGGACACCGTGGCATCACCCGTGGGCTTTCCTGTTCTCTTGTCCATGTAAATGTGGATCATAGGTTGCCCAGTTCTCTTGTTAATCTTAAGAACCCCACGTTGCTTAAAGAAGTCTGCCAGATCATCAAGTGTCACTTTGTCATTTAGTTCTTGCACATAAATTGCACGGTTGTCAGAGTCTTCATCAGCATCTAGGGGAGGACCTAGATCAAGATCTGGCCCTTCATCCATGGGTCCACCAGCTTTATTGAAGCCACCTCGCTCTCCAGCACCCATTCCACCACGTCCTCCTCCCCGCCCACCTCTGCTCATGCCTCCACGGCCAAATCCTTCTCTTCCCCTGCCCCAGTTATCAGGGCCACTCATGCTCCAGTTTTCTCCTGGTCTGGAAAATCCTCCAGACTCCTGCCCATAAATACCCATGCTCCTGGGGTGGCCCTGTCGGAATGAACTCTGCAGCCCGTAGCTGTTGTGTTGACCTTAGCTACTCTGCTGTCCATAGCTGCCCGGCTGCCCATAGGCATTCTGCTGAGAGTAACTGCTCTGCTCATATGAGTCAGCTGTGTACAAGAATAGCTTGCAGCCGGGTGTGGTGGCGCATGCCTGTAATCCCAGCACTTGGGAGGCTGAGGCAGGAGGATTGTTGTGAGTTCGAGACCAGCCTGAGCTACAAAGTGAGCTCAAGGCCAGCCTGAACTGCATAGTGAGACCCTGTCTCAAAAAGACAAAAAAAAAAAAAAAGAATAGCTTGCAGGTGCAGTAGCTGCTGGCTGCTGCCCATAGGTTAGGTAAGCAGGCTGCATAAGGAGCCTAGGTGCTGGTGACTGTCATAAGCACCAGTGCCATGTCCCTGCACAGGTAGGCTATGTACCTGAAGGGCAGCTGGAGCAGTATAACCAGTGGGAGGCTGCCCATAAGAAGTTGCACATGCGTCTGCCCATAGGTGGCAGTGGTTTCAGCATGGGCATAGCTGACATGAGTAGGCTGCCCTTAGGTTCCACAGCTTTGTTGCCAAAGTGCTTGGGTAGTCTGTGCATATCCTTGAGGTGGCTGGGGGTATAAGCACTGCAGCCCTGCTGGGCTGCAGCTTGGCTGTAGGTACTACAATCCATGGATGCCATTTTCTCTCCTTCCTCCTCGTTCTCTCAATGTCCATCACCCTCTCGCATTTCTCTACAATTTTTAAAAAATTACAAACACATGAAAAAAAAAACCTCACCCACCCTATAGGAGACTAAGGGGATCTCCCATAAAGAGAAGAAGTAGCAGCTGAGTCATCATAAAAAGAGAGGAGCTGAAAAAGATTTTAAAAACAAGTCCAGTCGCATTAAACATCAGATTAGCACACCTGATGAGACAATTAATGAACTGGGAAGTAAGTCTATGGAAGTACTGGAAATGCAGTAGAGCTTAAAAGTGAGATTGAGAATGGAAAAATGATGAAACATAGACAATAGATTGAGGAGCTCCCAATTTTTTCCAATACAGTTTCAGAAGGCAGCAACTGAAAGGGAAATCTATGCTCAAGAGAAATTGCTGGAAATTTCCTCTACTTTGCAGTTGACAAAAAATTGAAAGATGAAGAATCACATTAAATCAAGTAAAATAAAATCAACAAAATTCTGCCCAAGGCACACTGCAGGGGAACTGGGAACAGAGAAAGAAAAAAGATATAATCTGCACATGAACTAGAAGTGAACTGATGGCTGACTTCCCAGCAGCTACAGAAACAAGTTTTTAGATTTAAAAAAAAATAGAAGGAGAAAATAGGAGCCAGGGAGATTGCTCAGGGGAATAAGCACTTCCCTGGCAAGCACAAGGGCCTGAGTTCAATCCCTGGTTCTGCTAAAAAAAAAAAAAAAAAAAAAGAGAGAGAGAGAGAGAAAAAATAGCTAATATTGGTTAAATATTCAACAAAGCCATGACGTCTCAGATTTCCACCATTTCTTCTTTCTTTTCATGTTTGCATCTCACACTTAAAAACTGATCGTAGCCATGCCTGACACAAACTTCATACTATACAACAGTGTTCAACATGTATGTCACACCCTAGGAGGAAATAAGACAAGGCCAAGGATGTAACTCAGTAGCAGGGCATTTGGCCAGCATGGACAAGGCTTGGAGTTCAATCTCTACTACCAGGGAAAAAGAATACATAGGACTGCCTCCTTCATTTAAAACCAATTCCTTCACTACACAGAATATAAATAAATAAAATCTCAGTTACTAAATCTTGATAAACATCTACAGTTTTTTTAAATTTTTATTTATCTATTTTTTTATTTTTATTTTATTGAAGTACAAATATCAATGAGACAGTTTTAAGATATCTTGACAAGATGGATTTGATAAATTAATACATTGCAAACTATTTTCATAATGTTTTGGTATCATAGAAGGGGCAGACACGATATTATACTTACAGACATTATTATACATTTGTCTCTTATCAGTAAATTAAGAGAGTATAGCTGTTTACGTATCTCATTTATATACCTGAATTACATCAAAGATTCAATAATTAATACTTTCTATCTTGTTATTTGCCTAGTGGTTGTCCATAGTACTAGAAGCCAACATAATATCCTGTCCAACCACCATTAGTGCAAATCTTGCCTCTCATAGAATTATGTAGAAGCATGGCATTATCTATCCCAACTGTACTGTCCATGCACACACATCATGATTCTTCCTTTCTATACCCCTTCCTTTGTCTACACCTGTCAAAGATGAGCACTCCATTGTCATTCAACCAATTTAGATGCCTGAACTCAATGACACAATCCAACACAGTCTAGCATTCCACTACAATAGTGAGTCATCTGAAAAAGTTGTAGACCATAGCCATTTACAGATCAACTTATTATTATAGCCCCACATTGTATACTTCATTTTTATACTTTTCTGCTGGATGGTTAAGACCTAGATAGAGCAAGACCTATATACCAACACATGTACTTTTTGTTTCTTATGAGTTCAGTGAAGTCCCTTCAGGGTTTATCTTGTACTCCTGTACCTTATTCTGTAGATCCTTTGTCTATGTCATCCATTTGGATGAGTTACAACCAATGCTTGACCAGTTTGATCTCTGTGAGGGCCTGAGAGAAAGTTTCCTCTCCATGTGACTCTCCCCAGGCACACTATAGAACTTCAATCGCTTTCCTCTGTGGCTCCATGATCTCCTTGTTCAGAAAATTTGGAGCTCAACTGAGTTTCATGATGTTGCAGTACATCAGGAGAACCTACGTCCTGAGTCTTCACTAACCTTGAAAGTCTAGGGGCAAAATGTTGGCTGGCATTGTGGCTCTTCTATTTCTCCAATTTTGATCTGCGAACTTAGGTTGTTAACCATCCAGAAGAAAAGCTGATAAATATTCTGCAGCATATGCCATTTACTTTGCCTTATCTGACTCATTTGTTTTTAGTTGTTGTTATACATTTACATTTACATTTGTATTTCTTCTTTTTGCTTCTCATACTAGGGAGACTATACAATATTTACACATGTCTGTCTGGTTTATTTCACTTATGAATATATGTTCAAGTGGCATCCACATCAATATAAATGCTTCAAGCTTGTCATTCTTAATAGCTGAGTAATACTCCATTATATAGAAATACCACATCTTTTACAACCATTCCTCATGTGATGGGCATCTTGGTTATTTCCAAGATTTTGTTATCACAAATTGTGCTGCTATAAACATAGGTACACACATATCACTATAATATCATGTTTTCAGTTCCTCTGGGAAAATTCCCAGTAGCGGGATAGCTGGCTTGAATGGGATTTCTAGTCCTACTGTTGAGGAGTCTCCACACTGATCTCCACAATGGTTGTACCAGTCTACATTCCCACCAGCAGTGGAGAAGTGTTCCCTTTTCCCCACAACCTCTCCAACATCTGTTGTTGGTTGATTTCCTTATGATAATAGCCATTCTTTGTGGAATGAGATGGTATCTCAGTGTTGTTTTTATTTGCATTTCACGAATGGCTAGCGATGTGGAGCATTTTTTCATATATTTATTCACTTCTTTAATTTCGTCCTCTGAGAAGTGCATATTCATCTCAGATGCCCATTTCTGAAGTGGGTCTTTAAGTTTGAGGGCCCTGTTATATCTTAGTTCTTTATATATTCTAGGCAATAGACCTCTGTCTGATTGCTTATTAATTAGGATTTTTTCAAAATTTTTGGGTTGTCTTTTCACTCTGTTGACAATTTCTTTTGACGTGCACAAGCTCCTCAAGAAGAGTTGATCCCAGTTGTTGATTCTTTCAAGTGCTTCCCGTGTGAATATATGTTTGTTCATGAACTCTTAACCTATAACTATGTCTTGAAGAGTTCCTCCTACTTTCTCTTCTAGGAGATTGAGTGTTTCTGTTTTCATGTTTAGATCTTTAATCCATTTTGACTTTAACTTAGTGCATGGTGACAGAGCTGGAACAAATTTTAGTTTTTGGCATGTAGAAAGCCATGTTTTCCAGCACCATTTGTTAAAGAGGCTATCCTTCTTCCAGTAAGTATGATTGGCCCCTTTGTCGAAGATCAGATGGCTGAGTGTGATTGTAGATGCCTCTGCATCTTATAATCTATTCCACTGATCCTCAGGTCTATTTCGTTGCCAATACCATGTTGATTTTATCACAGTGGCTTTGTAGTATAATTTGAAGTCAGGAATTGTGATCTCTCCTGCCTTGTCTTTATTGGCCAAGATTGCCTTTGCTATTCTAGGTCATTTGTGGTTCCAAATAAATTTTAGGAATGATTTCTCTATGTCTGGGAGGTATGTTGATGGCAGTTTGTTAGGGATTGCATTAAATCTGTACAGCAATTTTGGGAGTATGGCCATCTTCACAATGTTGGTTCTTCCTATCCAGGAGCATGGAATATCTTTCCATTTTCTGAAATCCTCTATAATCTCTTTTCGTAGAGTGTTGTAATTTTCCGTGAAAAGATCTTTGACTTCCTTGGTTAAGTGAATCCCAAGGTATTTCATTTTCCGTGGTGCTATTGTAAAGGGTATTGTTTCTATTGTTTCCCTTTCAGTGTGCTTGTTATCGGTGTAGAGGAATGCTATTGACTTTTGGGTATTGATTTTGTATCCTGCTATGCTACTGAATTCCCCTATCAGTTCTAGTAGTTTCTTGGTGGAATTTTTTGGGTCTTCCAGGTAAAGTATCATGTCATCTGCAAATAGTGATAACTTCTTCTTTACCTATTCTCATTCCCTTTATTTCTTCCTCTTTTCTAATGGATGTTGCTAAGGATTCCAAGACTATATTGAATAGGAGGGGTGTTAGAGGATGTCTTTGTCTTGTACCTGATTTAAGAGTAAAAGATTTCAGTTTTTCCCCATTTAGGATTATATGAGCTTTTGGGTGGTCATAGATGGCTTTTATCAAGTTAAGATAGAGTCTATCTTTCCAATTTTTTGTAGGACCTTAAACATGAATGAGTGTTGGACTTTGTCAAAAGCTTTCTCTGCATCAATTGAGATGATCATATAGTTTTTAGATTTCAGTCTATTAATATAGTGTATTATGTTTATAGATTTTTGAATACTGAACCATCCTTGCATCCCTGGGATGAATCCTACCTGGTCATGGTGTATAATCTTCTTGATGATTTCCTGTATTCTATTTGCCAGGATTTTATTGAGTATTTTTGCATCTATGTTCATTAGGGAGATTGGCCTGTAGTTCTCCTTTTTGGTTGCATCTTTCCCTGGTTTTGGAATCAGTATTATACTTGCCTCCAGAAATGATTTTGGGAGGACTGTTTCCTTTTCAACTTCATTGAAGAGTTTGTGGAGTATGGGGATTATATCTTCTATAAATTTCTTTTAGAATTCAGCTGTGAATCCATCAGGACCTGCACTTTTCTTTGTCGGTAGGCTTTTTATTACGTTTCGTATCTCGTTGGCTGTTATCGGCTTATTGAGAATTGTTATATTTTCTTGATTCAGTTTTGGTAATTTGTACCTTTTGAGGAATCTGTCTATTTCTTCTGTGTCTTCTATTCTGTGAGCATAAAGATTCTCAAAGTAACTATTGATAATCTTCTGAATTTCCACTGGGTCTGTGTTGATTTCACCCTTTTCATTCTTTATCGCTTGTACTTGAATTTTCTGTTGCCTCTTTTTAATGAGATTGGCTAGAGGCTTATCAACTTTATTTAGGTTTTCAAAGAACCAACTTTTTGATTTGTGGATTCTTTGAACTGTTTTCTTCATCTCACTTGAATTAATTTCAACTCTAATCTTTATGATTTCTTCCTATCTTTGTGCTCTGGATTTCATTTGCTCTTTTCTTGTTGTCAGAGGTGCAACATTAGGGTGCTAATTTGTTACCATTCTGTTTTCCTAATGTGTGAGTTCATTGCTATGATTTTCCCTCTAAGAACTGCTTTCATCGCATCCCATAAATTCTGATCAGCTGTACTTAAATTTTCATTGAACTTTAGATATTGTTGAATTTCTTCTGCAACCCATTGATTGCTGAGTAGGGTGTTGTTTAGTTTCCATGAATTTAGCAGGTTTTTCTGTTTTCTTTTGTCATTTAGTTCCAGTTTCATTGCACTGTGGTCAGATAATATGCATGGGATAATTTCTATTTTCTTCCACCTACTTACACATGACCTCTGGACTAGTATGTGGTCTATTTTGGAAAATAACCCATGTACAGCTGAAAAAAATATATATTCAGCTGTGGTTGGGTGGAACACTCTGTATATGTCTACCAAGTCCATTTGTTCCAAGCTCGGGTTCAGTTCTGCTACTTCCTCGCTAATTTTTTGTCTTGTTGATCTATCTTTTTGAGATAAGGGTGTGTTAAGGTCTCCTTTTAAGATTGTATTCTTAAACATTAAGTTTTTCATGTCTGTTAAGATTTGTATTACATAGTTGGGTGCTCCTGTGTTTGGTGCATAGATATTTATGAGTGTTACCTCTTGCTCTTGAATGTTTCCCCTAACCAATATATAGTGGCCTTCTTTGTCTCATTTGATCCTTCTTGGTTTGAAGTTGAGACTGTCTGAGAACAGAATTGCTACTCCTGATTTTTTCTGAGGTGCTGGGGCATGTAGTATTGTTTTCCATCCTTTGACTTTGAGCCTATGAATGTCCTTTTCAGTTAAGTGTGTTTCTTGTATATAGCATACTGTTGGATTTTGTTTACTAATCCACTGTGCCTGTCTATTTCTCTTAATTGGTGAATTGAGTCCATTTACATTGATGGTTATAATTCTTTTTTTTCAAAGAATTCTTTTTTGATTTCAGAAATTATTTCTGCTTTGAGTTCCTCATGACCTTTCTGCTGTTGTTTCTTTGCTTCAGATGTTAATTCATACATTTCAGCTGGAATAGTGCTCTCTGCACTTGTTGTGGGTGAGCATTGTTTTTCCACCCAATGTTTCTGGAATTCATTCTTTATTTCTGATACAATGTATTCAGATATTTCTTTTTTAATTTGGGGAATTCTCCTTTTACTTCCTCCATACCTTTCTCCTGTTGTTCCTTTGCTGCTGTATCTGTCAATTCATTCATGCAGCTGAGCTAGTGTCCTCTGCCCTTACTGGTGGACTCGAGGTCTGGAATGGCATTTTTCTCCTTGTCTTTGTCATTTTGTATAGCACTGACCTTTAACCCTTGGAATAGAGCTTTGGTGCATCTATAACCTATGCTTGTTATGTGATTTGGGTACCAGTCTATTAAGTTTGAGATTATCTAGGTATGCCTATCCTGGATCTAGCTGTTGTGTTCAGTTCCTTTTTGCTGTAGCTCCTGTGGTTCCCCTCTGTTGGTTCCCTGTTCAGGCGAGCACAAACTGAACTGGGATGCAGAGCAAGTAATGAAAATTCCCACTATCTTGGCTTGCTTTGAGGTGAGGATCCAGAAAATTGCCGGAGTCAGCTCTCCTGTGTCAGGTGGGTCACTCTCTAGGTGGGCGGGCCTGAGCTTTGGTGGGTCTGCTGGGCTCCCTAAAGGATAGTGGATGATCTTATTCACCGGCTAGGCTGTGCTGGCTCAGCCAGCCTGTGCTGGGTCCTGGTCTACAGGCCAGAACTCGAGAAGGCTGGGAAAGGTAGCCCTGGTGCAGCGGGCCTGGAGCCCTCACTCACAGGCCAGGCTGCACTGGGTTTCAGGCAGTGGGGTGGGACTTGGAATCGCTGAGAGATGTCCCTCCAGCATGGCAGGCTTGGAGTTCTCACTCCAGGCCAATCTGCACTGGATCTGGGGCCGTGGGGTGGGGCCGGAAATCGCTGGGAAATGTTTCTCTGGCGCAGTGGGCCTGGAATTCTCACCGGCCAAGCTGTACTGGGTCTTGGGCCATGGGGGGTGGGGAGGCAGGGAATCCCTGGGAAATGTCTCTCTGGCACAGTGGGCCTGGAGTTCTACACTCACTGAACTTTGATACCCAGGGAGTCGGGGAAATTCCCACTCGCTCAGCGGGCTTTAGGGCAGGGAATCTGGGGAGGTGCTGGTGAGTGGGACCTGAGGTTTCAGGCTGGCTTTGAGGGCTTCAGGGTGGGGATCCAGGTAGCATGCATGGGAACAAGCCAAAGTCTATCCCTCAGATTCACCATACACTCACTGATCTAGGAAGCCTGGTGAGTCATGCAAATTCCCACTCATTTGGAGAGCTTGGGGCAGGATCCAGGAGGCTGCTGGCATTAGCCACTGTCCCAGGCTGGTCTCTGGGGCTGGGCAGGCATGGGCAGGAACCAGGAACATGGCGTAGTCACAACATCTACATTTTTTTAGATACTGAGTTCTTCTCTGTTATGTCTTGATATGGCATGATCTACTTTAGTTACTTCAAATTAAAAGACAAAGAACATGGACCCCAAAACACTCAATGCCAGAGATGGAAATGGATTGTAGCAATGTATCTCTAATTTTAAAAGGAAAAAAATTGGAACAATACTCCACAGTATATGTTAAATTCCAATGATCAGTGTTTATAAGAATTTTTTTACCCAAATAGAAGTAAAAGAAATGTTTGTATTCAAGGTAGTGTGAGCATAGGATGGTGCTCTCTGCAGAACCTGTGGTCCCCATTTAGGGTTTGCACTCTGGGACATTCTGTACTTGACCAGAGGTAAGATGTTAGACAAAGAAGATATACTTCTGAGTTATGTGAATCTGAGGTTGTTGTTTTGAGATGGCAGGGAGGAGTTGGTTTAGGAATTAAACAGCCATGGACTGTGTCAAAATAGGTTTAGCACTGCTTTATGTCAGAAAGCATTTTCTTAGAACATTGTGGCTTTCCCATCTATAAGCATTCATCTGTCCCAATGAACAACTACAGAGAACTGAAGATGGATGAATGGATGGATGGATATATGGATGGATGGATGGGTGGATGGATGGATGGATGATGAATGGATGGATGGAGAGACATGTATATAAATGGATAAATGGAAGGTTAAGAGGATAAATAAGGATCTTGGCATAACAACAGAAATATGTACAGATTACTGTATGTATACCTAGACATAACGGTCTCAGTTGATGTACACCTAGAATAATGTGTCATATAGAAAAAACAATGTTTCTTTATAGCTTAGTAATACTCCATTGTATAAAAATACCACTTGGCTTTTTATCCATTCCTCAGTTGATAGGCATTTGGTTTGTTGAAAGTATTTAGCTAGGATGATTTGTGCTACTATAATCTTGAATGCTTGTATATTATTATAGTACAATGTTTTCAATTATTCTGGAAAATTACCCAACTAGAGACTGTACTCATAAGTGAAATAAACCAGACTCACAGGTGTAAACATTGTATTGTCTCCCTAGTGTAAGAAACTGGAAGAGTACGTAACATCCAATGGGTATCATAGATATTCTGAAAGGAGAAGAAACTGCTTCCAAGAAAAAAAAAAAAAAAAAAAAAACCAGGATGGGGGAAAGGAAAAAAGAAGCAAAGATTTTATATATATATATATATTTTTTTTCTAGGACCAGTTAGTGCTTACATTGTTTGATCAATCTTGCATGCCCATATCTGGTAAATCTGAGTAACTACTTTGAAGATAACAATATCCAATATAATAACCATTATTGATTTCCTATCATCTTGTTTTGAAATTCTCTACCATTTCTGTGGTTTTTCTCTGTCTTTAAAATAAAAAGTAGTGTACCTTTCCGTTCTCAGCACAGTCTATACAGTGTCTAGCAGAGGTCTTCCCCACCACTGACATACCCGGAAGACCGTGATGAGGGTGAGCCTTTTGTGTGTCCCCCATGTCACCTTTACACTTCTGTAAATCTTTCCAGGCACCCAACAAGAGAAAAAAGTACCTTTTCCAAGCAATAGCTACATGACCTCATGGCTGTGAGTTTTGTTGGAAAACAAAATAACAATACTTACGTTCTGCTACTTCATTTTGCCTGTTTTAAAATGTTGACTGTTACAGCTAAGTAGACATGGCTTTGGTCCCCTCTAGACAAGACGCCGGGAATGACTGCATCTACAAGTTAATTGCCACTGGCAATGACACTTTATTAACAATGTGCTGCCAAGAGTGATTTACCCTTTGCTGGAATTTTCCCAAAGTCATTTATTCTTACTTATAAATTTTAAGACATTTTATGATTCCTTAATCTTAGCCACTCCAGTTAAAGTATTTTATCTATTCCCTGGGTACTTCTGGAAAACACATCTGGGACTCTGTAAATGATTTCACTAACCGTTGGGTCTGGCAGGATGGTCAGGCCCTGCAGTATGATCTAGCACCAATTTACTGGGGACTTTTTCTATTTTTTAAGTTATCAAATGTTGTCTTTGTCAACTGCATTTTTCAGCATTAGCAGATACATATTATTATTACAGAGTAGTTACTTACTATAGAATTGCCAAATTACTTTCTCTACAATCCTGAGTTCTGGGCCTGCCCTCCAGGTATAATTGTGACACTCAGCTCTGCATCAGAGGAACTGAGGCAGCTTCTTTCTGATGAGACTCTCTGAGCTGTGACAGCCTTCATCATTCATCGGACAAGACTTGCCACTTGAGAAACCTAAGTTTACACAAGTTCAGAGTCCGTGAGGGCTAGAGCCACCATGGTTCCCTTTTTTTTTTCAGAATCTTTTTTTGTTTTATTGAGAAACAAATAGCAATAAGACAGCTTCAAAACTGATTAATAGGACCGTTTCAATAGTTAATACATTGTACATTGTTATTGTCTTAGTGGTTATCCATAGTACAAGGTACAGGTGTGGTTCCCTTCTTACTCTCTGACTTGGCTCACCTAAACAATGTGAACAGGCTAAACATCCAGACAATGTGTCGGTGAAAGACGGAAAGAATTCCACTTTCCTATTTCTTCTCATGAAGAAAACTGAGGCCTGTAAATAGGGGGATTTTCAGACAACTTCATCTCTTAGATCTCCTAAACCCATAGCAACTAGAACCTGAAAGCAGAGAAATAAATTCATGGCATGGAGCTCCTGAGAATCTCTTCTTTGTTAGATACACAAAAATAAAGACATTAGTGCAGAAGCATAACAGCTACACATCTCAGCACAGAGTGCCCACGCTGTTCCTCATGTCTCATCTGCTATCCTCCACTGACCGATGGGCACTAGGTTTGTTGTCAGGCAAGAAGTCAGTCAGCAGGTTAGATGTTTGGAAAGTGTGTCACCTTCCCAATTACAGACGGCTGGTGAGAGCTAAAGTAACCTTATATTTCATGAATTTGTTTAAACACCCAGAGGTCTGTTGTACACTATTTCCTAAAAACTTATGTCTCTGAGAAATAAAGTACATTAGTTCCTGACTTAGGGAAACTAATATACTTAGAGTTGCAAACTTTCACAGATACAAAGGGACCTTACATTAGGAACACATACAGATACAAACAAATGGCGGAAGTAGCTTGTGAGTTGGCTATGCGTTGTCATGGTTGCACTGCTTTGTGCTCCCTGCAGAGCAAGTTGGTGAGCAAAGTGCAGCGTTCAATGAGAACCCTGGATGTCTGGAAGCAAGAAAAGCAGCAGCGATGTGGAGGGAAGTGCACAGCAATGCACACTGTGTGTTTATGTCAAAGAGGTGTAAGGCTCACTCTGCAGGACTTTGCAAACAGATTCGACTTATAAACGTTCCCTGGAACAGCACTGGGACTTACTGTGCATACGCTGTGCATACAAAGGGTCTCAGTGCTATTAATTATAGTTGCCCATGTGAACCTCATTTACCACACACTAAAAACTTGACATATAACAATTATTTCAATTGAGTAGCATATTTTGAAATACTTTTACTGTATATTTTAAGTCATTATTTTCTCAATTGTAATCATCAGAGGACTTTTTGGTTTGGAATTCTCAGTCCATACTCATCTCAATATTAAGGAAATGAAACCAACAGCTAACAAAGCTACATGATTGGATCAAGTTTAGCAGCACCTTGCTACAGGATTGACAGGAGTACATGATGCCCGACTGGCACTTTCCCCAGAAGTATTAGGTTCAACTCTATAACATTACCAAGATAATGGCCATTGTTGCCCTTACAAAGGTAAATTCAATCTGATATGTAATCTTCTGTTGTGGAAAGAACTTTTAACTTTGTTCTACCTTCTGATGAGCATTTATTTAATATTTATCTGTTTAATACAGTAAAAGATTATAAATTCTAAAGAATATATAATTTAATTATCCTTCCTTATATGATCATTACTATTGTTTTCCCATGACTTGGACTCTTAGGAACTACCTGAAATCTCATCCTTCCATCCTGAGCTGTGGCCATCTATATTCCTTGTGCTCTGTCATACTAGTAAGTTTGGTCTTATTAGAGGGAATTCTCAAAGTATCCTGAGAAAAAGCTGGGGAACAGCAGATGAGCAAGCCTCATACATAGGTGTGGTTCCCTGTCCCAAGAGTCCTTCCTCCAAACCCACATCTGTTAGTCTTTCCCTTTAAGTGTCCATTGCACCTTTTGTTAATGGGCTAGACCAGCATGGAGAATCTCAATGCCTTTTCCTACTCTGTGAGCAGCAGTATGGTTGTGAACACCTGTTCAATTTCCCCTAGCTTTTCATGTCTGATCAATAAAACAATGAAAATGCTGATACAACAATCTAATGAGACAATGCAATGCATTCCAATGTGGTTTGGAATGCTTTCCAAACCACAGTGTCTACTCATAGGTGAGATGACTTAGGTAGGTGAAGATTTATCTATTCATTTTAACAAATTTATCTCTCTGAAAGAAAATGCATGACTCTGTATCTACATAAAATTTTCTTTAAAATATGCATGTTTTTAAATATTTCAGTTGATTTAAATGAAAATCAAGTACAAAGAGTACCTGAACATAATAAAATAAATTATGAAGTAATTGACAACATGTGGAATCAACCTAGCTGTCTATTAACTGATGAACTGAAAAAGAAAATGTGTATAACACAATGAGATTCTGTTTACCATAAAAAATAATAGAATAGTGTCATTTGCAACAAGGTAGATGGAAGTGAATATCACTATGTTAAGGAAGCTAAAACAAACATAGAGGGACAAGCACTCCTCGATCTTACCAACATGTGAAATGTAGGATGATTGATTACGTAGAAATTGATCATGTAGATGAAATGTTAGCTACCGGAGGCTGGAGAGAAAAGAAAGATGGAGAGAAATTGATAGATGATTGCAAAGTTACCATAAGGTAGGATTAAAAATCTCTGGTGCGCTATTGTGCACAAATAACAATTATATATTGTTCATCTCTGGAGTTGTAGGGACTCAGTGGTGTCTCAATGGCCCCTGGAAGGTAACAGCAAGGAGATTTAGAAAACAAAGAAAAGAGACAGGGGCTGAGGTCAGGTGGAGACCTGTTTGCCTGATGGGCAAAGGACCTGAAAAACCACAGTAGAGGCATTTATTTATACTCTTTCAAAGTTAGTATCAGGAGACACAAGGTTGCCTAGCACCTAATGACTGAAGTTTTCCAGAAAGGGTGCTTTTCTTGAGACTGAGGTAGCTTGACAGCTTTAGGCATGGTGGCTTTGTCTTGCCCTCACACATATGACAAATTTCCATCTTCAGCCACTCCCAACAGAATTTAGAAGAAAGGATTAAAATGTTTTTAGAATGAAAAATGATAGATGTCTGAAAAAAATAAACATCCAACCCTTTTAACATTATATGATTTACACATGTATTGAAATGCCATATGACAACCTTTTAACATGTGAAATTTTCATTTATTATGTTATATCTCTGACATATTAACAAGTTCCATTCCAGGAGAATGTTTATAAACTGGATTCATTCATCAATCCAACAAAGTGAATCTTCTATACATTTGACACAAATGCATGAGGTATATTGCTTTTTGGCATCCTAGCAGTCTCCTCCATATCACCATTGCTTTTTCTCTTGCTTCTAGAACTCTGGGCTCTGACTGAGTGCTGTACAACTGTGCACTGCCACACTATTCAGTGAACACACAACAGCACAACTCTGACAATGCCCAACAGACACATGACCTACTGCCATGATTTGCTCATATCTATAAATGTAAATATTGTGAGGTCCCTTCATGTTTGTGAAAGTTTACAATTCGAATGCTCTTAAGTTGGAGATTTATTGCACTTAAAGTTTTTTGGAACCTGTAAAGGAAGTTGATGCATTAGAAACAGTGAGCTGCCATATACCATGCAAGTGAATATAAGAGAACTCCTTTGTGAGGTTGACATTGTAGCTCAGTGATGCTATGCTTGCCTAGTATGCACAAGTCATTGAGTTCAATCTGCAACACTGTGGAGACAAGTGAAATGCCTATTGTTCTAGGATGATAGAGTGCTTACCTAGCATGCATGAGGCCCTAGGTTCTATTCCCAACAGCCTGGGAAGAAAAACAAGCACTGTGTGTTATCTGTATTGTTATGGCCATTCCAGCACTATGCTTGAAAACAAGGCTCAAAAAAAAAAAAAAAAAAAAAAAGAAAAGAAAAGAAAACAAGGCTCATGCCCACTCATATTAGAAAGAAAATTTACCAGTTAATTACCCTCACAGATATGACTTTTCTTTTCTCTTTCCCAGCATGCACAGGCCCTAAGCATGCAAATCTCTACCACAAATGTCTCTAGACTTTCTATGTCAATCTCAGCACTACCTTCCTATGGCTTTCAGCCCTCAACCTTTTCCAACATAAATCCTCTGATCTACAAACCCTCCCTGCATCCCTGTGACCACTCAGGGCACATACCAGCCTGGCGAACGACGTTCTGCTCACACAAGTTGATCTGTCCTTCTGCTGTGTTCTACACAAGCCCAAGACCACTTTCAAGATCAATTCCAGAATTCACCTTTTCCTAGTAATATAGTCACTCACATAGCCTTTTTTCAGAACCAGGGATTGAACTCAGACCCTTCTGCTTGCCAGGGAAGCACTTATTCCACTGAGCCAGCCCCCCCACCCCCAAAGAACTGGGTACCGTTTTCATTTTTATTCACACTGCTTTCCAATTATTTGTTTACTTTTTAAAAAATCCTCAGGATCGACTATGTCTAGGAGTTGGTTTTCTCTGGACTTTCTCTGAAGGACAAAAATAAGCAGAAAATTGCAATGATGAATGATGAGTGCTAGGATAAAGATACCGCGCCTGGCAGTGAAGGAGAAGTACAGGAAGGTTCCGCATGCAGTCTCTGGAGACAGGCCGTCTGCGTTGGAGTCCAGCACACCACTGTCCATGGGCAGTCTGCTGCCCCCAGTCTCATCTGCAAACGAATGATAATAGCTGCTGCTTTGTAAAGTTATCGTGAGGGTCAAAAAAAGCTTAGAATAATATAGAGAAGCACTTAGAATAATCCCACTTATTCCTCAGGCACAGCACTATCATCTAAAGACTTCCAAAAAAAATTAGAGCCTCCTCCCCAAATAAAAGACCAATCAAGAAATGGGGAAGCGAAATGAATAGCTGCTTCACAACAGTACAGAGCACTAATAATCATGAAATGCCTGGCATTGCTGGACATCAGAAAGATGCAAGTTAGAAAAGTATGGTGGAGTCACAAGTTACTCAGGAGGAATTAAGAAAAGAGCCAGAGAAGCCAACTGACCATGAGAAAATATGTCCGCTGCCGCTTCCCGTCGGCACCACCGTATGGACAAGTTCTCCCGCGGCAACATCCAATTCAACAAGCTGCAGATCTACACCTGGATGAATGAAACCTTCAAAGAACTAACTAGCTTAGTAAAAGAAGTCTACCGAGAAGCTAGAAAGAGGGCACACACTTCAACTGCACAGTTGTTTTCATAGATCTTAAAAAACCTGGCTATCAAGCTAAGGAGACTGGCAGCACCACCCCTGGTAGAGAGGGGATGATGGTTCCGTGACTCTGCAGTCACAGAAGTCCCCAGCAGGTGATCACTCGACCATAGGGGTTACCCCTACACATCAGGCACCACTTCCATCACAGTGTGAGACCATATTAAATTTTATCTACCTTCTCCCCAATTTATTTTTCATACACAATGGAGTATTACTGTACCACAAAGAAGGATAAGCTTGGGTCATTTGTAGGATGAACACCCCTTCTGCCTTATTTTCCTGTGCAGTTATAATGCAAGAGCCTTGCATGCCTTGCCTGACAAAGACAAAGCAGGGGCTGAAGGGACGGGTTCCACCCTCACACTGCACAGGACTGAAACAATACTTACTGGCTGTCTTGCTACAGGTATTCAAGCCATCCAACTTACAAACTTATTTTCAGTCTCCTTCAATCCTCCTTCAAACACAAGGAGATAGCTAAGTCATCCTCAGTTTATAGATAAGAAAAAAAGCTAACATAAGTAAAATCACATGGCTAAGTATGGAAAGACTTTAGTCTGGAGAGTCTGACTCCTGGTTTAGTGCATTTTGTACTCTACTGCATAGCTCTCTGGGAGGTCTGACCTTAGTCATGCACAGGAAAGATAGTGGTTAGCATTCAGCCTCACAGGACTGATAAAAAGGCACTGACTTGTAGACCAGATGACTGGGGTTGTCTGTCTCCTCTTGATTCTTACCCTGTGGCTTTGTCTCTTTGTTTACTATTTTCTGCCATTCCTGAAATAACCCAATTCTAAGTATGTTCCCCTTTGGCTACTGTTCCATCTAAAATTCTCATGTCCAGCTCCTTTATGAAGACCTTAGTAAAACAGCATTCATTACCCAAACTCAGCCTTCCTTTATCATCCAGCCTTCCCTGCTCCATTTTTCTCCAGGCCCTTTGTTGCCATCTGACATACTGATCTATTTGTTTCAACCTGTATGTCTCCCCTACAGTAGCTGTTTACTGTGCCATCACTGAAGCTGGCAAGTGATAAACAGTCAATGAGAGAGGGATGGAAAAGAAGGAGCAGGAGGTGGAGGAAGAGAAAGGAAAGAAAAGGAAGGATGGGAAGGGGAGAGATGGAAGACAAGGGCAGGAAAGGGGTGGGGAGGGCGGTGCTAACCCAGCCACCTACCTCCTGATCAGGTGACCTTAAGTCAATCCGGTTCTGGGTCTGTTTCTTTCTCCTACAAGGAAGAGTTTAGATCCATCGACCACTCCAGCACCAACGCTCCACCATCTCTTGCCTCGTGAGTCTGCTTCCCATGACTGACAGTACAAGAAGGAAACCGTGGCAGGGAAAAGCGTCACAGGCATCAGTGGGGCCTTTCTTGAGCTGCCATCTTCACATCCCTAGAGCACTGAGACCAACTAATCTGACCCCTACCAAGTAGAGCTCGACTCCGTGCTATTGTGTGAGAAAGGTGGGAAAAACACCCCTTGAAGAACATCTTTCCCTACAGGATTGTGTTAATATAAAAAATACTAAGGCAGAGGGCAACCTCAGGGGCACTGGTCCTTACCACTGGACGGTTCTGCAAGTCCTGGTCAGTCATCAGTGCTTTCCAGGGCAGCACTGTCTAAAGAACAGCACGCTGGAGTCCACAAGGCTGACTCGGCCCCTTGATGGCGATGAGAACCCGAGCAGCTGGCTTACCTCTCTAGCCTTTACATTTGTTTGTTGCGTGAAATGTAAGGAAGCTAAGGGCCTTTCCTGTAAAGAGGTTTTTGTAAGCATCAGATGTAATGAGGCCTCAGAAAGTACTCAGCAAATACTCAAGAAGTTGTGGTTAATAATAACTTCATTTTGTGTAGGAATAATTTTGTCAGAGACCAGTTTGGTCCTGGAATGGATACTGGATGTAGGAAATCACATGCTGCTAAGGAAACGACATAAAACCATCATCTGGGGAAGGAAGCTGAAATCTGTGTGCAGTGAGTGGGAGTTGTGGCAGTCTGGAATCCAGGGCTTCCATAGCCCTGAAGGAGATCAAAGGCAAAATTTCTGTAATGATTCCCATTACAAGGAATTTTTTTTTTTTTTTTTTTTTTTTTTTTTTTGTGGCAGAACCAGGGATTGAACTCAGACCCTTATGCTTGTCAGGGAAGTGCTTATTCCACTGAGCCATCTCCCTGGCCCCCATGATTCCCATTGTAACCCTCGCTTACCATAATACCTTAAGCCTTTTGAAATGCACTTACTATCATTCTTGTTCAGATCACTGTAACTAAACAGAGACTGTGCATCACCTCATATTAAATCAATGCGGCCCCAGCAGACACCAGTGCATCTAGTTTTCTGAGCAGCAGAAAAGACTACCACGCTGAGGCCCTCTGTTCTTGGCTCAGCAAAGCAACTTAACAGCAAAGGTCAAGTTGTTTGTGCCAAAGCCAGGCAAGCACTGAAATCTAAGGCACTGTCCGATCATCAATCAAGGCTAAATGAAAACACTGCTTCTGTGTCTAAAATGCAGACATCTTCAGCATAAACAAGAGACTTTTTTATTGTGTACAGAACTTTCATTTTAGTGATTACATTATCTTCAAAACTGGTAGAGCGCCAAGGCAAAGAAGTGGAAAATAATTCAGAAAAATAGCTTTGTATAAAGAAATAAGAAAAAAATGCAAATAAGTGGAACTGAAGATCATTTTGAATTTGTCTCCTTATTAAGCCAACTCCTATTTTTACCAAATATTATAAAATTTTTTCATATTTTTTGCATTTTGTACCAATTACTACAAATGTGTAATACTCCATATTAGACAACTATAACTGTACTTGGGAAAAAAATTAACCAAACATTTAGGCAATAGAAATAGAAAAGAACATTGCCTTGACTATGATTTTACTTGTTAAGCTACAGCCTTTTGAATTTAGCCTCACAGATAACCTAGGTTAACCCAGGGGCAACATCATTCTTGAATCAAATGTTTGACTTTTCATGAGGTATAGCAAATCTCAGAACATTGTTTAGCTTTGAAAAAAAGTGGTTAAAAACAAACTCAGTAGTACACACAGGAAATTTGGCAGTTTCTCCCTGCGTGTCCACAGGGCCTCTCTGAGCTTAGGAACTCATTCCACACAGCTCTCACTGCCCCCTCCACCCGTGTGAGCAGATTTCATATTGGCCTACTGTTTCCTGTCTCTCCAGGTAGGCTTCCAGCCCTAGAGGGCTAAAGTGCCCTCACTGTCATAGGGCCTAGCACATAGAAAAGGCTTTCCTGAGTATTTTTCATTAATAAATGAATAATTGATGAATTTGTAACTTCCAAGGAATTGGAAAGATCCAAATGATAGTATAAACTCATTGGATAGAAAAGATATGTGAAGCTAAATAGCCAACCAGGCAAGAGACAAAGTAATATACCTCCAGGGCCTAAACTTCTCAAGGGAAGAACAGGTGGACAATAATTATCAAAGAATGAGAAAAGATGCAGCCACAGACTATAAAATTAAGACTCAGAAATCAAATGAAACTGGGTTTCTAACATCTCTCTACTACTCTCCAGCTATATCAACATAGGAAAGTTACTGTTTGAGGCCAGTAAGGCCATCATACAATATCTGGTGCAAAAAGGCAGTGCTAAATATATTGCTCACTTCAACAAGAAAAATCAGTATGTTGATCCGCCATGTAAGACTTGTGGACAAGATACAGGTCAAGCAGATTCACAGAGGTGAAGATTAGTTAGTAGCAAACTAAAACTACTTGTTAAGGGTGGAAACTACTGCTGATCAACTGCAACTTAGAGATGTGTTTATTCTATTCTTTTTTAGCTGGATTTCAAAAATGAAAGTCTATCCCCAATTAGCTGGTCTCTAAAACTGTGTTCACCATAGCAATTGTTCAAGTCACCAGGCTTAAAATCAGTTTTCCAAGGCAGCAGAAACATTAGTCTTTTCTGACATTTGTGGAAATTTATATCCACTGTCTAAACTTTGATTTCTTTATCTACAAATCTCACTAGATTTTTGAACACAGTGCTTACAAAGAACTTGTATACCACTTGCCACAGAGTAAGTATTTAATAAAAGTTATGTTTATAGCTTCAGAGGCACACAGAACATTTTCCCAGTGAAGTTGAGGTAGACGTTCCGTGCACCGTGACTAGACTGCTGTGCCAGAACTGTATCCCGGCCACTTGCTGTCTTCTTCAAGACTGAATTTAAACAAGTTAGTATTTTGGGGGAATCTGCTTCCTGCTGGTCTTCCGTAGCTCACTTCAGATTCTGACAGCCTGAAACAAATAAGATAATGATCCGTAGCAGGCTGAGAGGAGAACAGAAGGTGGGTACTCAGGAAATACATAAGAGAATCTTGAATTGATGAACACTGAACAAACATGATCTCAAATTCACTGACAGTCTGACCTTCTTAATCTTCTATAAAAAAGATGATATCAATATCTACCCTTTCTTCTTTCTTCCAAAAATTTCTATTCTTGGTCCAAAATTTGGACCAATTTGGATGATATTGTAGAAATTATTTAGAATATTTAATAGTTTATGTGAACCTAAGAAAGTTGAGTTTTTTGTGTACAATAGCTTGAATTTGTAGGACATGACTAATCGACCATCTACCCTACCAAGTGCCTTCATAAATTATTTCATTCCTTTTGATCTTCAGACACACACATTAAACATTATTATGCAACCCTGTCCATCTCATAGAAGGCAAGATGAAGGCTGAGGGTCAAAGTGATAGAACAGAAAATTAAAAGTGATTTGTCAGAGTAACAGAACACAGAATTAAATCTAGAATTTCATGACTGTGAACCACCACAGAGACAACCTCTCAAATTATTCCAGTCCAGAGCAATTTTGCAGATTTCAAAGCTATCATTGCCAACAAAACTTATCTTGGAAGTATCAATGTGAAACATTGGCATATTGGGTGATCCCATCACTGGAGCCTTGCAGCGGGGACAATGATTCAGTACACTTTTACGTCATAAAATCAAGGATGCCTGTTGGAAAGTGTTGCCTTTGAATGAATTTACAGTCTGTGGCTACAGAGATAGCTCAGCAGTCTAAGCACCTACATGGCAAACACAAGGACCTGGGTTCAACCCCTGGTACTGCATGCTGTGCCAGCCCCCAGAGCCCTGGGTATGCTATGCCAGCCACCAAAGCCAGTCGTGGTGGTGCACACCTATAATCTCAGCACTTGTGAGGCTGAGTCCAAGCTGTATTGTGAGACGCTGTACAAAATAAATAAATAAATAAATAAATAAATAAATAAATAAATAAATAAATGATTTTTTAAAACTTTAAATTTATACTCTGCCTGATATTCTCAAACAGCTATGATTATCCAACTTAGATCAATTTTTTAACATTCCTATTAATTTGTGAATGTCTAGTTAATCTTTTTAATCAGAAAATGTTGTTAAGTTCAGATCCCAAAGGTCAGATGTTAACAGCCAAAGCAAAGATGTGTCTGAGACCAAAGATAGATATAAAAGCTTAAATTTCATATTCTAGACTATTTCTAAAAAGTTTAGAGCCCTCTCTTTTTTTTTCTTTTTATTTTTTTTAGAGCCCTCTCTTTGAAAGACTAGAATTTATTAAAATGAAATGCTTATATTTGGAAATCCAAACATTTAGAATAAATGTTTTTGAAAACTACTTAGAGATCATCAATATTTAAATTAATTCACATGCATTTCACAGTTATAAGGTCTTCCATCCCATGCCCGGAGGTATTTATAATAACAACTTTGAAAAAAATTGCTCTTTGATCCCCAGTATCCATTTATCCATTTATCTTTTCATGACACTATCAACTTATCTACCCAAATTTTTTTTTCAGAAAATATAGGACCTAGCCAGCCAAATAGCTTAGCAGATTAAAGTTCCTGCAAGCAGACGCATGGGCTGAGGGTTCTATCCCCAGGCCTGCCATGCCAGGCCAGCACAAAGGGCACACTGAGACAGTGATTGAGACTGGGCATGGTGGTATGCACCTGTAATCCCAGGACTTGGGAGACTGAAAACAGGCAGAACACTATGAGTCTGATTTAGTAGTGAGTCCCTGAATACCCTGTAGACCCTTTCCTAAAATACAGAAGAAAATATAGGGCTTGACTCTTTGAAGCCTAGATTGTTTGGATGAATTTACTGTACATTATATAAATTAGTTTCATAAAAGTTCAGACTGTCATTTTGGCTCAGCAAAATGGTTTTCAGGGATGAACAAGATTTCTGAGACAATGGATTGGATTTGATCTGGTGAGTATTTCTCAAGTAGGGTGCCTCCAACCTTGTAGGCAAACAAACAGTAAAACTTGGAGCCAGAAGCTCCCAGTAGGATTGTGCCAGAGATGGCTAATTCAGCAGCTCGTAGGTACCAGGCTCTGGTGGCCTCCGTAGGTTGGCTGGGCTTGGGTCCCCAAGACTGCTGCAGGACCTCAGTGATTCAGGCAGCACAGTCTTACCAACAAATTCCCAGACATTAAACTGGTACATCCATGACTTAATGACCACTCTATTTCCCCAAAATCCTTCCTAGACTTTCGCTTAAGTCTCCTGGCCAAACGTAATTCACTTGCCTGTTCTTTTCCCCTGGGTTTCTTGTTTGTTTTGAGTAACATGCATAAGATTTGCACTTTGCAATGCTACACAGTGTGTTGCTTTGCATCTCGTGAATATACTAGGTCATGACCAAATCAGGGAATGAACACATTTCTCATATGTCACCATTACTTTTTGCCAAATGAGCCCAAGGCCCCACACCACTTCTCCAGCCCTCCTTATGAAGAGCACATTCAAAATCCTCTCTTCTATTTTAAGAGATGCAGCACATTGTTGTTTATATCAGTCAGCTTCCCTGTTGCCAGGACCAAACATCCAGCATCCACAGCTGGAGCAGGCTCATATATTTCACTCCTGGCCAGAGGCTCCAAGGCAGAAAAATCACAACAGAGGGACACAGTGAAGAAAAGCTGCTCACTCAACAGCAGAAAGCACAGCACAGGAGAAGAGCTCCAGAGTGCACCTTCCAAGGGCTACATCCACTGACCCCTCTTTCCGTGGGTCTGCCCCCTCATGCCACATTTGCCATGAATGGAGCCAGGCTCCCCTGGTGAGAACAGTGACCCCAGCATCCCATCAGCTCTCCAGAAGTTTCTTCCTCTCACCCAACTGATGACCAAGAGTAACTCAGACCTTGTCAATCACATTCCCACTACAGTGTGACCAAGTAAACTCATGCCAACGATCCTGCACACCCCTGCTCACCATCACAGTATACTCAGTAGCCAAACTATGGAGCCATGGAGTCACTGAACATCAACACTTGATCTGTATTAGAAGTATTTCATGATGAGACAGACAAGGAAAACAGAAGTCACCTTCACACTGCCTTTCCTCATTGTTATGTCTTGAACATTAGATCATGCTTGGCAGATCAATCAGATATTTCCCTAAATTATGCTACGAATATTATCTTTGAATTTAAGCACTTGGAAAACATCACTGAAGGATGATTTAGCATGATAAATAAAGCCCAAACAAGATCTATGACTACAAAAGTATTTAAATGGCATATAACAGAATTATTCTTGTATAGATGATAGCACCTGCTCTACATTTTTAGTTTCTATTTACAGAATTTTAATTTTTATATTCTTTTACATATTTGTTTTCTGCAGCCAGGTCGTTCAGTTTTTCTTGGATGTTTTCAGGACATTCCTGTATCTTTAAGACAAGATATTTTACTTGAATCAATACAACAAAGTTTCTTTTTCTTCCAGCAGTGAGAGCACATGTATATTCTTAGTCACCAACTACTGCATTTGTTATGCACTTCAAACACATGAGCTTGTTTAGTCCTTCTGCCAATTTACTTTTGGGAAGGAAAAAAATAAACTTCAAGAAAGAACTGGCTACATCACCCATACTGGAGTGGCTGTCAAATGAAAGACTTGACATCTGAATCTGACTTAGTGCCAATCCAAAGGTAATGGTTTCCATCCTAATCTGGTGGGATAGAATATAAATCTGGAAGGCTGAGAAAGGGAGGAAGGACTTGAGCATATCTCAGAAGATGGACAGAATAGAGAAGCAAGCAGCAATTATTCTGGAGCAAGGGTGGGCTAATCTCCTCCGAGGACAGGTGCAGCATGATGAAAACCATGCCAATGGTCATGAAGTGTCAAGCACGACCACGAAAACATTAAATTTTCCATTGCAAAGAAGAAGGTTCAGTCATCAGATAATAGAAAAACAAGTTAGTTCCCTCACAAAATATAAATTCTTGGACTCGTGTGACACTGTTAAATGACTATTAGAAGTCAGGGTTTTAGAGCAATCCATATGTAGGAAGTGCTGCTACTGCTAGTGAGGAGCCAGATTCTAAGTAAAGATATTATCTTGGAAGAAAACAAAGCCTCCCCGGGTACCTTCGTGCCTCTTCCCGATGTATACTCCTCCTTCCACACTGTGCCTCAAAATAGAAATCTCCCCAACTCTAGGGAAGCCATAACGTTTCAGCTTCAGAACTGCTGACTATATCTGTATGAAAGCAAGTGCCTTAATTTGCCTTGTGGTCACAAGATGATAGTTTCAGCTATAACCACCAAGGACAAGTAAGATTGTTCAACACTCTAAATAGAATGTACTTTTTAATTTTATTGCAAAAAACAAACTACAGTAAAAATGAATAACTCTAAAATCACTTAGAAGAAACTACATATACAGTAATCAAATCTACCAGGGGAGAGGAACCTTGGAGCATTATTATTAGTTTTTTTTTTTTTAGAAATACCAGTTTATTCAAATTTTACACTTGTTAAATATTTTGAAATGATGTAAGTAGTTAGGAAGAGAGTTCAGAGCACACTCTAGACATAAACTTATAGGAGTCCAAGAATGATCTAACTCAGAACTTCTAAGGGTGTGTTTTCTAGGTCATTGATAGTTGCTAAGAAAAAATTATCAGAATTTCTCAACATCTTCTCAATTATTTACATAACATTCAATGGCACTTTGAAATAAGTGAACATATTTTACTAACTTTATATAACAAAATTTATTGGGATCTAGTCTATCATTTCTGTAATAGAGTTGTAAAACTAAGAATGGCATATAATAATATTTTAGGCAATTTTCAATGCAGAGTGGAAATCATACAGTTTTGATTCAGATTTGTGAAACACTGGAAATAAAAATGTTTGTTATCTTCAGCATTGTGTACATGGGTGCACACGTGTATGGGAGGCGAAGGTGTCAGTGACAAAGTCATCCAGAAAATATTTTGCTAAATAATAATTTTAGCAAATCGAATCAGTGAAATTAAATAATCCTTTTCAAGCTTTAATCCCTCTTTTAAGAATCCAGTCTAATTATTTTTATCATTTTGCAATTGAAGAAACTTGATCAATGAAATAAATTCCAATGGAATTTAAATTGTCTTTTCTTAATTATCATTATATCTACTATAGTTTTATTAGAATTTTCAATAAATAAAAGGGAAATAAAGTATCACAATGATGGATAAAATGTAATACAAATTGAATTCATTTAGCAAAAGAAATAGAAGTCTCTATCAGTTAATGACAGTTTTCACAGTAAACAACAAAAGGTTAAAAAGATGTAGTGGAAAGGATATTTGAACAGGACCAAGTACCACAGACTTGTAGGCCGAAAACCAAGACAATATCCAAGTTTGATATCATTTTTATCCATTCAGGAGAAATTAAAATGAAGATCCTTTAAAATACATTCACTTTTTATCTGATTTTACAGAAAATTTAGAAACTATAGAATGGTAACATATTTGTAATATTAGAATTGGTTTTTTATTTCAGATTAGAAAGTTTGTATTTTTGTAGAAATCTTGAATAGATTAAAAGGCAAGTGTGAACTGTAATAAAAGCATGATTGAATTAATATTTAAAATTCAATTTATAACATATTATGAATATATCTGAAATATTTCATATATATATGAAATATATATAAATTATATAATTATATAATATATAAATTATATAAAATTTATATATATATAATAATTTTATGTTCTCAACGTATAGCCAAAAATGTTACTATCTACTCCAAGCAGTAATTTTCCTTCAAGTAACATTTCTATGAGATATTTATGTCTGATGTGTTCTAGCTGTTGAAGCAGATATGCACTCACAGGGGTCTTATTTAAAAATGTTCTTTTTCCCACTTAATAGAATTACAGCTAATTTGTAAGAACATAAACACTTTAGTCACCTTAGACACTATTTTCCAGTAAGAGGAGAAATGGAGATCTGCCCAGATCACACAGCTCGTGCATGTCAGGGCGGGACTCAGCACATGGCTGACAGGACATTCAGCTTTGTGTAACATTATGTCAATATTTGTAAGAAGCTGGAATCATAATGTTACAAACTTAAGTCACTCAATTTGAGTTTACAAACTGGGAATTGTTTTCAAACTTTCAATGAGAGTTTTTCAAAGGCTAATTTTAACTAATTTAAGACTATTTTATCTACAGCTTGTTTATAACAGAATATCAAAATCTTCCCTACTAATACGGAGGAAATCTGTCTAAATAAGCTCTTGTATTAAATTTGGAAAGCCTAACACTAAAAACATTTTGGTAATTGAGTTTAACTGTCAAAAGAGCCTTTACATTATGTTTGTCTTTATTTTTTTATTTTTATATTTTTTAGCATATGGTTTCCTCTTTTTTTATAACTTATTTTTTATTTTGTTGAAGTACAAATATCAATCAGACAGTTTTAAGACACCTTAACAAGACAGATTCGATAAATTAATACATTGCAAACTGTTTTTATTAGTCTCTTAAGAGTCCATTACTGCTTCAGTTGCTTTGGTTTGCCCTCCACTCTTTCCATCTTTTCCATTGCATCCTGGCTAAGGTAACAATGCACATTAGTTTCATTTAGCTGCCCTAGCAAAATATCATAGACTGAGTGGCTTAAACAGTAGCAGTATAATCTTTCACAGTTCTGGTAGCTGAAATCCAAGATGAAGGGCTGACAGATTAGGGTTTCAGAAGCCTCTCTCCCCGGCTTCAGGTGGTCTCCACACTGCATCCTCGCAAGTGTTTTCTGTGTGTGCAGCTTTCTGATATTTCCTTTTGCCTATTCCTGCCTCTGATGAAGACACCTGTCAGGTTGAATTAGAGCTTACTCTAATGGCTTATTTTTACTTAATAATTTCCTTGAGGATTTGATCTCCAAAGCAGTCTCTCTGAGGTTTTGGGTGTTAGAACTTTAATATATGGATGAAAGGGTGAGACGGCAAAACTTAGCTCATAACACAGTGACTTCATAATCCATAAATCCAGCTGTCTTTCTCTGTTGTCACCACGTTTATTCTCTTGTCCATGGTGCACTAGTAGGGAGGTCGCTGGAGATTTTGAGCCAGGGTTCCCACTTTTTCATGTTTTCTCCCTTGAGATCCACGCTGCATCATCTCTCACCCTTGGATCATTTACACACTTGTTTGTTCTAGTTGAAGAAATCCCCATATGCTCTTTGCTCCCATTCTTAGTTGAATATTAATCTTCTGGGATACCTTTCATGAATACCCTAGTCACTTTCCTAGCAGGTCAAAAATAAAATGACAAAATTAATAAAAGAAGGAAGAACTAACATTTACCGAATGGTTTCTGTATACTGAGCATCACTATTCAAAGTACCCTACATCATGACCTTTTTACAGTAATCAAATACAATCGGGGCTCAGTATCCCCATGCTGCAGATCATAACACTGAAGCACAGACTAGTAAGGATCTATTGCTCAGGTACCAGACAGGGCACATTTCACATTCTATGATACTTGTGATGGTAACTGTCCCTTTCCTTAATGAACCAAAACCTATGTGAAGCAAGGGAAACACCTGTTTTATTTATCGCAGGACAGGTATTCCTCTGGCTCACTGATTCTGTCCCATAAGTATCTATTCTTTAAAATTCACTTGAGTTGACTTATACCTCTGTATTTGTTCTCCTGCTCACTGTTTGGTAACTTCTCTAAGTTTGCTGTGTTGAGTTACATACACACACATAGATACACACAGACACACACTATTTCCTTCTCCTTCTTTCTACACACATTTAGAGAGGATTTCATCCCCAGCAGTGCAAACCACTGCATAAATTCAGATAACTTGCAAGGGATATGTATAGCTCCAGCCGCACTCCTGAGAGCAGCTCACCCACCCTGAGGCCGGAAAGCTGGTCCTGCTTCTTCCCAGTTGCCCCTCCTCTACCACTCTGCTGCTAAGGCACCAGGCTCCTTCTCCACAGGATGCCTTGTCGTTCCTGTGTTTGTCCTCTGTGCTGGCGTCCAGACGTCCACACTGGCCTGCTAACCTCCTTCCTCCAACTCATCCTTCAAAACTCGTTTCAAGGCCCTTACTCTAAAAATGCTGCTTTCCCTCTGTTCCTGCTCACTTGAGCCTTTTGCTTTCCCAGAACTCAGATCACAAAGACACTCTGCTCCCAGAATACCCTGTATTGTCTCACTTTCTCCCCTGCAGGACAAAAAGTTTAAACTTTTTACCTAGACCAATTTTAGATGCTCATATTTCTTCTCTGAACAATGACACTGAAGACAGCCATGTGCAGTATAACAACCATGGCTGAATACCTTCCATCTTGTATTTCAAATGTGCATTGTCTCTAATGTCACATCTAACATTTTTATACTCTCTTTAAACAAAGTTAATGAAGACAAGGAAAAAATAAGGTTTATTGAAAATAAGAGTTGTTTGATCAGTCTTGCATACCTTTATCTGAACAATAAATTTGATGACAACAATATGTAATATAAAGACCATTTTTAATGTATGTACTACAGGGTCTTTAGGGTCTCACTACACAGAGTGGACCTCTAGTGATCTTCCTGTTTTCAGTTGCCAAGTGCTAGGATTACAACCACTACCACCACACCCAGTATCAGTTGCCATCCCAGTGTGCCCCAGGGGCAGGGCCGGCATGGCCCCGCAGGGACCAAACCCTGGTTCCTGTCTGCCTATGCAAGCACTTCCCACCACTGAGCTATCTGGCTGGCCCTGCATAACAACCATGGTTAATTTTCTATTCGTGATTTGAAATTTTTTATTGTCTTATGTTGCTTTGCTTTTGTCTTTGTTCTTTTATTTTTTCCCTCTTCAAAATAAAAAAACCAAAAAATAAAATAAACCTCTGCCCCTCGTACCTGTCAAGCCTCAAGTGCCAGCTCCTCAGTGTGGGCACTTGGACATGCTTTTTCCCCCTGTGGCAAATTTTAAACCAGAAGCCCTCTAGGTTCTTTTGATGTAAAGCAACAATGAACTTTGCTTCCTATTAGGCTTTCTTCCATTGCTGCATCTTATTTCCCTATTCGGTGTAGTTTCCTAGGGGCAAGGGTGTCACCTTTTTCAGCTATAGTATCTATCACATTGCGTTATAGGTTGGAGTAAATGCAAAACGTTAGGTTTTCATATAGTAGAGGGAACAAGAGCCCTGGGCTCCCACCAGAAGAGCTCACTGCCGTCCCATCATCCTTCTAAATAGCAAGGCTTTTCCAGAGAACGTATGTGGCTAGCCTGTGGCTCTTCTGGTCCCCCTGCTCCCACCTCCCCTTCAACAGAGTTTTTTACCCTTTATATAAGCAACAGGGTGAGGACTGAAGGAGGATACTTTTCAGAGGTCAAGGGCATTGTGAAGAGGTCTTCTCACAAGGGAAGCTAGTGTTTTAATATTCTCTATAGAATTTAGAATTTACATCTAAAGTAGACTGTCTCAGCCTGGGGACAGATCATTTCTCAGGAGAGCCCAAAAGACCCATATCTCTGGGGGACCCTGGAGGTTTTATTCAATTGTTTCTGCAAGATTACTGACAAGCTGAGCTACGAGCGGCTCTGCAATAATGCAACGAAATTTCCTATTTTCCTGCCTTGCAACAGTGAAATGATTGAAGCCAAGCTTGAATGAAGTCTTTCCCCCAAAGAGCAAACTGACTACTGAATGGCACTGCGCTGTGTGAGAGGCCCCGTGGGATAGCACTTTGGAAACACTCGCCTGTGACAGTGTCCCCAACTCCTCTTGAGAACTGACTGCACTTCCACTTTGGAGATTTCTTTCAGAATCATCAGCAGCTGCTCAAAGGGTCTGAAGCCTTTGTAATTCAGCAGCATAATTCTATGAGTAGTCATGGTTGATATTTGACCTCTTGGGGAATATGGAACAAGGGCAAGCAAGGAAAGAACACACTACTCCCCACTTATTTCCCTCCCCCAAAGAGACTCACAACCTAAAGCATGGACCTCCATGAAAATTGTTTCTTCAAAATGTGAGTGAATATTTATTTATTCATAGTTTTTGGATACAGCATTTATCTTTATTCATTGTTCTGTCAGTTTTAGTTCTACAAAATAAAATGATTCCCAATGGCTTGACAAAGTGCGAGGTGGCCAATAATTCTCTCTGCCCTCATATGAACTCTAAATAAAAGTTTTTGGTAGGTGAATTCCCTTGAAAGGGAAAGAATGGAGACCATGGAGGAGCAGGGCTCCCCCAGAGAGACTCCTCCAGTGCAAACAGCACTTATCAGGACTTTTAAAATTGATGAGCCAACCACAACTCCCTTTGCTTTTAAGTCTGCTTCTTGACCTTCCTCCTGTCCCATTTTGATGGTGATTAACATGGTTAAGCAACAGAATGTCCCCCAAAAGGGTCTGGCTTCAGTATTGGAATTTTAGGTGAATGAATCATGGTGTCTCTGTATTCATAGATGGATTAATCCACACTAGTGGATTCACTAATGGTCACCTTGGAACACCCAGCTGAACTGTGTCAGCGTGGCTCTCAGTGTTGAAGGCCCAGCTGAGTGTTGCTGCCAACAGTAGAAAAGGAGAACTGCAGGGAAAGATGCACTGTTGATTTTCCTGGAGAAGCCTGTCATGCCGGCTTTCCTGAGGTGAACTCAGCTACTCTCACTGTCAGAGGAGTTCAGTCTCTCTGTCACCTAGGAGAGCCAAGATTCTCTCCAAGGGAGCTCTGGTCCTTACCTTGAGTTCTTCCTGGCTCCATTGCAGACACCTAGGGCTGCTGGCACAGCACCAGTGCAGACGTTGTGGCTTCCATCGTTGACATTTGGGCCTTCCAGTACAGATCCTTGGCAAAGACTCGCACGAGACATTGTCCTGGGCTCTAAGTCTGTGGCTGGACTCAGGAATGGCATCATTGTGGACTCTGGGTCTTCAGTCTGGACTCATGCAGCACGTTGCCATGACACCAAGGCCCTCAGCTAGATCCTTTGGGTCTCCAATACATGCACACGTCTCACACAATCCTCTGAATTCGACTTTTTGGGTGAAAAAGTTATAAAAGTTATTTTATTTTTATAGAATAATCCTATAAATTATGTGTCCTGTATTAAAGCTTTTCCCTTGCAAACCCTGATCACAATATTCACTGAAGAAGTCAGAACTGGACTGCTGTTAGCAGATGGGGCCTGCTTGGGAGAGGCGGGTGCTGGGCAGTGACTTCTTGCCCTGGGCTTCCTCTCCCCACGCACGCACCACTGCTTCCTGATGCCAGGGGTGAGCAGCTGTTCTCCTCCCAGTCCTCTCTACCCCACTGTTGATAGCTTGGGACCTGCCAACCACAAACTGGAAACTGTCCGCCAAAGTAAACCTCTCCTCTGATGTCAACCAGCATGGCTCATAGTGGTCTCAGAGGAAATCAGCAGGAGGACTTAGAAAATATAGACAAGAAACATAAGCTGAGGTCAGGTGGAGCGGCCTCTTTCTGGATGGGAAAAGATGGCTGGGCAATCACCATAGGGGCATTTATTTACACTTTTACGAAGTTAGTATCACAAGCCAGGGTTTTCTAGTGACTAATGACTAGAATTGTCTCAGGCAAGATGTTTTTCTCAGGACCTAAGCATGTCCAGCTCCAGCCACTCCCTATCTCTATATCTTTTCTGATTTTTAGTGTGAGTGATGAGTGATCAACTGAAGTTGGAGGAAATGTGTTTGGAGAAATCTGTGGAAGTCCTTCTCATTCTTGAACCCTTTCCATTCTGGATGAATTTATTTTTTTAGGGTAAAAATTGTCAGTACAAATTCTTAGTACCTATATATAGCAAATTATCCCTATGCAATCCACTAATCCATAATAGTGATCATTTACCACTATAACTGGAAAGTATCTGAAGTTGTTAGCGGTTTGAACCTTTCCCAGCTAACATATTTCTATGACATTGTTTTCTACATCTTGTCACTGTACTTTCCTGCTGGATATTTTAAGATCAAGGTAGGGTGAGGCCTGTTTTAATCAATTATTTAAAGGTGCATTTATTTATTTGTTTGTTTTGGTTGGATTTTTTTGGGTGCACAAGGTCTCAATAGGAAGCTTGGACTCAAAGATGTTCTCCTGTTTTCAGCCTCCCTAGTGCTGGGTTACAGGCATGCACCACCGCTCCCATACTCCATCGCCAGCTCAGCGTGCCTGGGGGTTGAGGCTGTTGCAGCATGTGGTGCCAGGGATCGAACCTTGGCCTCTGAGTCTGCTGAGCTATCTCACCAGCCTTATTAATCATTTTTTTGCTATATATCAATGTCAGTTAAGCCTCCTTCAGAATTACCTTGAAAGTACAGCACCTCTTAGTTCTCCTGTCCATGTCAGTCAACAAGATAGTCAAGGGCATTGCTTGGCTAAGTTGCTTTTTGTGAAGTCTTGAGAGATTCGTTTTCCACTCTTGATAACTCTGTTTAGGCACATCGTTGAATCCCCAAATCTCTTTGATCAGAAGCTCAGGGACTCTACCACGTTATAGCAAGTTGCAACAGAGGTTCTTCTATGTCCTTGGTCCTCGTGACTTTGGAGGGCTAGAGCCAAAATATTGGCTGTCCTCTTAACCTATCTATCCCTCTAGTTTTTGATGTTCAAACCTCAGTTGTTGAACATCCAGAAAAGCATATTAATGACACACAATGTAATGGAGGTAGTGAGCTTAATATTACCATGCTATATGAATGTCAAACACCTCAGAACATAAAATGAAACTGTTATTTTCTAACAGTCATGGGTATTCTAATATTTAAATCCCTAAAGAATGTTAACAGACAACCGTGACATATTTTACACAGATATTTAGAAATCAAAATCATACATAACATTCCAGTATTACAATCATGATGATAGTATGAAATAATTTAAACTTTTGACATGCCATAATCCTTTTAACCCATCATCTCCATTTAATGCATAAGAAGCTTTTACATAATTTTCTTTAGTGGGATATATAAGGTTTTTGTTAAAGGCAGAGGTCTGAATGTGAAAGAAAGCCTTATCATCACAAGCAATTCCACACCTTTCTTTCACATTCAGACTTCTGTCTTTAACAAAAAAACTTATGTGCATTCTTATGTATGTCTGGAATCATGGATACTTTTTTTTTTTTTTTTTTTGTCTTTTTGAGACAGGGTCTCACTATGCAGTTCAGGCTGGCCTTAAGCTCACTTTGTAGCTCAGGCTGGTCTCGAACTCACAACAATCCTCCTGCCTCAGCCTCCCGAGTGCTGGGATTACAGGCATGCGCCACCATGCCCGGCCTGGATACATTTAATACACCATGAGATTAACAATAATGAATTGTCGTACACATGTGAAAAGCTTTTATTCTTAATTTAGTTTTGTGCCAAGAGCATCTTTCACTAGAAAATCTTACTGTATTTTTTCTGGAAAACTTTATCTTTTGACCATGACCAAATTATCAGACTTTCTCCCAAGTGACTCTGGAGATCACTGCAGCTCCTTTTTAATGAACAAAGGTTGGCCACTCCTCTGTTCACCCACTGGAATCCTGTCCAATACTCTCTCCTCACCCTAACAGATGTTAGTTTAATTATCTTAATATTTGGATGAGCTGTGGTAAAGCCAACTTTAATATCACTTAGACCAGCTGGTAACTCAGGTGGAAGCATACTTTCAAGGCTAAACTCAAATTGTATTATAAACAAATGATGCAAAAGTGCAAAAGAAAAGAGGAAAAGGAAAATCGAGCTCAAAATAAAAAGAAACAGTTATTCATGGAAAATAGGAAAGGTACATGGAAAAAAAAAAAAAGAAAAGTACATGGAATAAACACCTTTACAAAATTGAAGTGCACTCAAATATATTTTACCAGATTGAATTATAGTAACTTTTATTACAATTTTAGAAATTTATTTATTTATTTATTTATTTATTTATTTTATTTAGTACAGAGTCTCCAGGGTCTCACTACACAGATTAGACTTGTAGTGATCCTCCTGTTTTAGCCTCCCAAGTGCTGGGATTATGGGCATGTGACATCACGCCCAGTTTCAATCGCCATCTTAGGGAGCCCCAGAGGTGAGGCTGGCACAGAACACCAGGATCGAACCCAAGCCCCTTTGTCTACTAAGCAGGAGTAGAAATTCATAATTATAAGTAGACTAGTCATATTTTGTTATTCATCAATTAGCAGAGTTATCTCAGAAGAAGAATTCATAAGGAATATAATCCTTCATCTATAATGAATATATATATATATTCTGATCTAAGAATACTGGTAACTTCCCGCTCACTGACCTCTATGCATTCTATTACCTACTCAGACCTTTGATTCCCATGTCAGTAACCATCTTCTGGGCATTCTGGGTCAATTCCTTCAGTGGCTTCAGGTCGGATCTTGGCGCATCATTGTCAGCTTCTCCAGATCTGGCTTCATGATACAGCAGACAGCACAGCTTGTTCTAGCAAAATGAAGCATATCCTCAATCACAAATCAGCTTTCTTTCTTTTACCTGCTGGAATTGTCTTTCTGCTGCTGTACTTCCATCCTTTGAATTTAAGAAGTTACTAACATATGTTGCCAAGCAAAGTCTGTTATGAAGTGTGAATTTTCTTGGGAAAGATCCCCTTTTTGTTTTTGTTATTGAATTTTCATCATATGTTGAGAAACCTGTGTCTTGTATTTTGGAAAAGGAAGTCACCATATAGCCTCCCTTATGCTTTGATGACTCATCAGAGCAAACTGAATTAACTCGTCTAAAGGATAATGATAATCAATAACTCCAGGAAAGTTAACCAGAACAGATTGCCAAGAGGATGGAAATTGTCATAACTGCTGTTGAGTTAAAGGAAAGGGACAATAAGAATTTGGACCTCACAACCAAAGCCATTGAAAAGGACACGGAGACCTGCAAAGGACCCCAGAAGGCACGTGTTGGGGTGAGCTAAGCATATTAACATTACCAAGTAATGCTCAGGTTGATCTGAACACTTGTCACTGAAATACACATTTTTTGAGACAAGGGGAAAAGTTTTATTTGTGGAAAATATGTTTTCCAAGTAGTCTTTTATTTTTTTTAATATTGTATTTATTTACTTATTTGGTATGGGGTCTCTCTACACAGCTCAGACTCATAGTGATCCCCTTGTCTCAACCTCCCCAGCCCTGAGATTACAGATGTGCGCCACCATGCCCAGTTTTGGTGGCCTGCATAGTGTGGGACCAGTATGGCGTGCAGTACAGGGATCGAACCCTGTCCCTTGCACTTGCTAGGCAAGCACTCAGACTGCCAGGCTATCTCCCTGGCTCTCTAATCTTTTTTAAATATCCCTATTATTGTAAATCTTAGGAAATATGATGTTTTCAACTAAAGGCAAAACATTCTTTTCTATCTTGAGAATGGAAACAGTCTTTTACATTTATCACCTTGAGGGAAAAATATAAAGGCCTCTTTTAGTGTGGATTGTAATGGAGAGAGAGAGAAAACCACTTATTTCCTGGGAGGATCTATTCCCTGGGAGGCAGAAGTTCTAATTTGTGATGCAGTAAAAGTCCTCAGAGCTGAAAAGTAAAGTAAATGAAGAAATCAAGCATGCAAAAAAACACTTCTACATGGGATATGCCTCTGTGATCTGTGAAATTCTATTTGTCCCAATTTTAACTACTAGTAATTCAATATACCTTTCTCTTTTTTGCTTTTTAGGGTCCTATTTCTTTTTTTTGTAAGTCACTAGACATTGTCAATACAACACTCCTATGTTGAATATTGACCTACTAGCGTGTTTCTCTGCCCTGTTGCATCCGAACTTTTGTTTTGTTTTGCTTTGTTTTGTTTTCAGAATTGGGGATTGAACTTAGGCCCTTGCACTTGCCAGGGAAGCACTTATTCTACTGAGCCATCTCACCAGCCCCTCAAAATTTGAGTAGCATCCTGATACCCACCAATTCTCCTTATTGGGTCAGTCCCTGTTAATTCACCAAGTTACCACCAACTGGCACAACTCTCGATGGTCCCAGGGAAAAACAGCAAGGGGATTTTGAAAACAAGAGACAACAGCTGAGGTCAGGTGGAGTGGCCTCTTTCCAGATGAGATAAGAGGACTAGGCAATCTCCACAGGGACATCTATTTATATTTTTGCAAAGTTAGTGTATAGTGGGCCTGGTGACTAATGGCTGGAATTGTCTCAGGAAAGAGTTTTTCTCAGGACCAAAGTATTCCCAGCTTCAGCCACCTCTTGTGATCCTCCTTAAAGTTTTGTATTTTGTCCCAGGGATAAGAAAGTAAGACAGACTCATCATGCAATGATTAGTATTATGTGTCAACTTCACTGAGCTAAGGCTGTCAAATAGATCACATAACACTTTCAGTTGTATTTGAAAGTGAATTTCTAGAGAAGGCTAGCGCCTGACTGACAGACTGAATAAAGGTCTATCCTCAGTGAACTGTGTGACCATCAGCCAATGCACTGAGGGTCCAAGTGGAACCAAAAAGCTGAGGGAAAGAAATTTCTTTTCCACTGAGCTAAGACACAGATCATCTCCTGTCTTAAAAGTCACCAGTCACTTGGCTCTTGAGCCTTCAGACTTGGTCCATATTTCTTTTCCCGGTACCAGGGATTGAACTCAGGGCCCTGCACTTGCCAGGCAGGCACATATTCTAGTGAGCTATCTCCTGGCCCCAAGCCTTTAGAATGGAATGGGATTTTCGTGATCATGTCTCTAGGTCTTCAGGCTTTAAAAGCTGGAGGTACACAACAGCTTTCTTAGGCCTTCAGTTTATAGATGGAAGATTGCAGAACTTCTCAGTCTCTAGACTTACAAGGCCAATTTCTTGTAGTAAGTGTCTATCTATCTAGAGATAGAGAGATAACGATGATAGAGGTAGAGATGACAAAGATGTAGATTTATAAAGATGATAGAGATAGAGATGTCAGAGAAAGATAAACATGATAGAGATGTAGCACTCTGAATCCTCTGGAGTGCCCTGACCAATTCAAATGGGCTCCTTCAGCTTCTAGACTGCTGGTAGCTCTTATAATTGGAGTAAATAACTGAGCTCTTATAATTGGAGTAAATAACTTCCCCAATAGGGAAGTTCTGGTACAAATGCTGGGGTATTTCTACTCTCTGTGTCTCTCCTGTGGGGATTCTGGAAGCAGCTGTGCATTCCCTGTCCATAAACAGCCCAGCTCCTGTCCAACTCTACCATAGTGTGCCTTCACTGATATTCCAAACGTAGGGATGGCAGTGGCTTTCTGCTTCACAGATGTCCGAATCACCTCATCATCCCATTTGCCTTTTCATTTTTCTATGATCCATGCAATTTCTTCCTTACCTTAACTTTCTGTGGTTTACGCTTTCCTAAGTGACAAATACCCAGCAATATTTCTGTGGTTTGGCTTGGGGCTGTTATTGGAGGAGTTGCCTTCACAGTGCAGTTGGATCATTTGCCACTCTCGGGTCTAAATTTCCTAATCTGAAATGAACACCCAAGCCACCTTAGTTACTCCCTTGCTAGGCCAACCTATCCAGCACCTACAAGTTAAAGAACAAGGGACTTATTTTTAGACATTTCACAGTTTGTAGACATTTCAGTCCATAGTCAGCTAGCTCAAATCCACAGCGCCAGTGGCAGAAAACCATGGCAGCAGAGAACCAGTCCATAGCAGGGCAGGCAAGAATGCAGCAAGCTGTCCAGCTTACTCTCTTCTTTATTCCATCAAACAAGCCTTTTGGTCAGTGTTGCTCACATCCAGAATGGGTTTCTATCTTTGGTACATTCATGAGGCAACACCCAGAACTATGCTAAGCAAATCAGTAGATTAACCCAGTTGTCACACATTTAATCCAGTATCGCAACCCCATGCAGGTGCTTATGCTGCTGAGCTGCACTTATGCGCAGCCTCTGAAGTAGTTTTGGAAGAAACACCATTTGGTTGATGAAATAAGGATATTCATGAAATTCCTGAATGTAAAATAAAATGTTAAAACTGCATTTTCTTTATTCACCTAAACCTGATGATATTAAAAAATCCATACAAGGCCAGGAGTGATTGTAGTGAACACCTACAATCCCAGCACTCTGGAGGCTGAGGCAGGAGGATCACTAAGTGTTCAAGGCTAGCCTGAAGGGCATAGTGAAACCTTGTCTCAAAAAGACAAAGCAAAACAAAATCCATGCAGATAAGAAAGCTTCTATGACAAGAGTTAATCAATAAGAGCCACAGAGATTTGATGTCTATTTGAGCTCGCCAAGCAGAGTTCTAGTCACACTGTCCCTTCCCTGGTTCACCTGCAGTCCCTCTATACTGGGCCACACCTTGCAATTCCTCAAGCCTGCAATAAAGTTATGTTCATTCTCTGCATTGCCTGTGTGAAAATACTTCATGTGTTTCTGTCCCACATGGAAGGAACTTGCTTTTCACTCACTATCAAAAGTGTTTTATCAAGAACTGTTCAGAGTAGCTGGAGAAAGAGCAGAGGATTGAAAAGCCAGAGAGGACTTACCTCACAAAAGGAGGAATTTGATGAAGAGAAAAAAAAAAAAAAAACACATGGGCTGGCCCTCAACAAAAAAGAAAGTAGGCTAAAATGCTGCTAATACTCTCAACTATCCAATATGCTCTGCCCATTCCTCTGGCTCCCGTGGTTACAACTCTGCATCAAGTACCCTCAACCCACAGCATCTTTGAGGCCAGGACACCACTTGTCAAGGAGGCCCTCAACTGAGTTATTAATTCAAGGTAAGGTGCTAAGTAGCACATAAGTGATACTAGTATTTTTCAATAACAGAGGCAGAGCTAAAATAAGAAATGAATTTCTAAGCAGAGAATTTCAGACATCTGTGGAATAGCTCACTCTGACCTTGTGTCGCTATTCCTGATTAACTGGCATTGGGCCTTCAGATTTGCCTACCCCGCAATAGCTTTATTTATTTTTTATTTTTTATTCTTTTTTGAGACAGGGTCTCACTATGCAGTTCAGGCTGGCCTTAAACTCACTTTGTAGCTCAGGCTGGTCTCGAACTCACAACAATCCCCCTGCCTCAGCCTCCCGAGTGCTGGGATTACAGGCCTGCGCCACCACGCCCGGCTACCTCAATAGCTTTAAAATCAATGAACATAAGGGTAAAGACTACATGTGAAATGGAAGGGCAGGGGGAGCTTTGCTAAGTATCTGTAGCTCAGCCGAACCACTCAATCTGAAAGCGAATCTCAAATCTGAAGAAAAACAAGTACTGTTACTAGAAGTTATCTCTGAAGAGTAAAATTAGAAATATTTAGGAGTGCAATTACAGATAATTAAAGAGATATTTCCCTTTACCTTTATTTTAATGAGTTTACATTTTCAAAATGTTTTATAATAAATTATTGCATGGGAAACAGGGAGTAGGAACATAAAGAGGCCTCTGGAATATGTGTAACAAATTACCTTCATGCTTCCTTAAATTTGCTTCTTTATGATTGAAATAAAGTCAAATCATTTAATCCTGGTAACATTTCATTCTGGGAGATTTTATCCTTTAATTTACTGTTGCCAATCAAGTGCCTCTGAAACAGAAAGCAACATATTTTAAATCAGTCTTTGTGTAAGGAGTTATTGGTCATCATGTAGTGATCTATTTGCACCTAGTAAGAACTGATTCTATAATTGATAAGAAATTGTATCTGCCTCTTATTTTTGGTACCATAATGGCAAATCTCCTTAGAGAAGATCAAATCACATCTTAGTTAGGGCCTTGGTTGTCTTCGTTCCTGGGACCAGTGCTGCTGTCCGTGGTGCAGCCCAAGAGAGGTCCTCACTAAGACTGTTTGTTTGTTTGTTTTTGTGGAACCGGGGATTGAACTCAGGCCATTGCACTTGCCAGGGAAGCACTTATTCCACTGAGCCATCTACCCGGCCCCTCCTCACTAAGACTGGAAAGAGGAAATTTGATCTAAAGAGGAATAGCTCACAAAGTAGAAAGGGGCCTCTACAGGTAACTCCAGGATTCTCAGCAAGTACAAAGAGTGGATGAGTGTTGGAAACCTCTCTGTTTACTTGGTCTAATTCAGGTGGTTTTCAGTGTTGTCAGACTTGTGCTCTATTAATCACACATCCCCATACTTCTGCGGACTGTGGTTGAATACTTTTTGTTATGGTTTGTGTGTGTTTGTGTCCCCAAAGCCTCATGCAGTTTTGAGTGGACTTTTAGAGTTTCTGATTAATTCCTGATTCAGTGCTGGGATTATGGGTGTAAGTGTTGCTGGGATTATGGACGCAAATGCTACTGGGATTATGAGCATGAGTGCTGCACCCAGCCTGGGGCAGACAGCCTGAATGCAGCATAAGGGAGACAGGACTCCCTCTCGGCAGCTATTGCTGCTGCTCCTCCCATTTTCTCTCTGCTCTTTGCTGCCATAAAAGATTGCTCTCTGCCATGTGCCTTGGAGACAGCTGAGTAAGGACTAAAGTAACTGTGAGCTAAATAAACCTTGCCTTCCTTCATTTTGTGTGTCAGGTATTTGTCCCAGCAATGAGAAAAGAGTAACTGAGACACTGTTGTTCACAATATGGGCATTTTGCTAATTTACAATTGTTAATCAAAGGGAGGAGTGAGCTAATTTGGCTGAGGTGAGATTAAATAAGAGAAGATGAGCACAATTAGATGCAGAACTCTCTGCCTTTGCTTTTTTTTTTTTTTTTTTTTTTTTTGTCTTTTTGAGACAGGGTCTCACTATGCAGTTCAGGCTGGCCTCGAGCTCACTTTGTAGCTCAGGCTGGTCTCGAACTCACAACAATCCTCCTGCCTCAGCCTCCCGAGTGCTGGGATTACAGGCATGCGCCACCACGCCCGGCTGTGCCTTTGCTTTTATAACAAATAATTGTTGTAAAATTATACTTAAAAATAAATATATTAGAATATGTTTACCTTGGCAGCACGAAACTTCTGATGAAATGGTAAGCTCCAAAAGTAAATGAATGCTTATTACCGCTTAAGTCAAGCTAAAATTAAAGTACGCAGAGCCATACATGCATCCTCTATCTGTTGCTTTCTCACTTGCTTTTCCTCTTTCCCCAGGAAACCTGATCTGGAACTCTCTGTTTATCATTTATTTGCTTTATTTCCCATTGCTTTTAATGTTATGTATGTATCCCTAAAACCGTATTATTTCATTTTGATTGATCTTGGACTTGAGACTATGTTACTATGCCATAAATAATTTAATGCCACTTACTATTTCACTCAACATTTTGCTTCTAAGATCTACCCATGTAATGTGGGCAGTTATCATTTATATATTTTTGCAGTTACTATTTTGTGTTCTTCATAATACCTTTTTATTACAAATTAATTATGCTTATAGTTATATCTCCTGTTTCTTTTGTCTTTTTGAGACAGGGTCTCACTATGCAGTTGAGGCTGGCCTTAAGCTGACTTTTGTAGCTCAGGCTAGTCTCGAACTCACAACAATCTTCCTGCCTCAGCCTCCCGAGTGCTTCTCCTTTTTTTTGTTTGTTTGTGACATCCTAAGGGGAAGATCCTAAGGAATTTATGGGCTTCTGACCCACAGACTAACATAATAAATGTGCATTGTTTGAAGCTCCTAGAAAGTGAGTTAATTTATTGTGCCTCAATAAATGGCCACTATACTTCCATTCCCTCCCTGTGTCACTTACCTGGTTTTGGGGGACTGTATATATAATTGTGCTGCATTTTTCTGGTTCAGTCTACAGGGTCTTTCCCACATTTCCTCTTCATTTCACACACTGGGGTACACTATAAACCTTTAATTTCTTGTATGGAGGCAGTGGGTGGAGTACCCAGAATTTTATTTGGTTTCTTTAACTGCTCTGATTGTTGATTCTTACTTACATCACGTAATTTATACTTGTTTATTTCCTTTTAAACAAACCATGTTATGTCTTCATCTAATGTCCTATCTAAACTCCTTTTCTTCCCTGTTGGGTTTTGTTGTATTCTGTTTTGCTGGGTTTGGTTGAATATTCCTATATGTTCACTTTTTTTTTTTTTTTTTCGGAACCACAGATTGAACTCAGGCCCTTGCACTTGCCAAGGAAGTGCTTATTCTACTGAGCCATCTCCCCACCCCCCTACTGTGCTTTTAACTGCTTTTTTAAAAAATTTATTTGTGGATTTTTTTTTTGAAGATTGGTATATACAAAAGTGAGTTTCTCTTGAGATAAACTGTGTCAGTTTCTGCCAAGCTGCTGGGACACTGCAACTTTCTAATTTAACTTTAATTTCATTTTTTGGATTGAAGTTCCTGGAAGCCAAATAGGTAATTTGGCTTTGTGTGACAAACTCACATAGGGCCAACTCATGGTTCCAGATTCTCAGCAGCACCTTTGCCCTCTCTATTCAAGACCAAAGTTAGAGAGAGTTGGCTGACTTTGTAGCTGTGTTGTTATTTATGATTTATGTTATTGAGGATAAAGACCTTTGAGGTCCCAACTCTAAGCAAGTGCAATTTCTGTTTAGGCTCTAAGGTGGTTACCATTTATGTCAACTTACCTGGGCCATGGAGTGCCTGGATTTTTTTTTTTTAGGGAAGGATCTACAGGGTGTTCAGGGTCTCACTACTAGATCAGACTCACAGTGATTCTCCTGTTTACAGCCACCAAAATTCTGGGATTACAGGTGTGCCACCATGCCCCTGCATCTGCTTTTAGGCACTTTAATCTGCTGAGCTATTTGGCCAGCCCTTGAGAAGCTATTTCCGGGTGAAGTTAAATTTGAATAAGTAGAACAAAACAGAAGACCTTTGCTCTAGATGAATGACCTTCACCCAGCCTGTTGGAGACCATAACAGGGAGAATTCATTCTTTCTCCTGTACTCTTCTCTGGGTAGGACATGGATCTTCTCCTGCTCTTGAACTCAAACTTGAATCATGGGTTCTGCTGCTTCTCCAGCCTTCAAGTCAGATGGAAACTGCACAAATGGATCTCCTGGGCTCTAGCTCACAGGTGGGCTTGTTCAGCCTCCATAAGCAGGTGAGTCAATCTTGGCAATGAATTGTACAGGTGTAGGGAGAAACGTCTATTAGTCAGCTTCTTTTTGTTGCAACAAAATAAAACTGAGGCAAGTACTTAGTAAGACAAGAAGGTTTATTGAGCCCACACTTTGAGAGGCTGCTGGACTGAATGGCAAAATATAAACTCAGCAGCTGCGCCTTGGTAGTGTCATCTCCTGGTTCAAATGACAATGCAAGCCACAGGTAAGAAAGGAAGACATCAGATCTCAAAGCAGGAGCAGAGAGAGAGGACAGTGAACCCCAGACTCATGTAACAAAGCTCTCAGAAGAACTGCTGGGCCGCCAAAGGGCTACCCCAGGGCCCTTCTAAAATCCCAGAGCACCTCCCAACACCACCACCTTGGCAACCAAGCATTTGACCTGGTGAACCTTGAGGAATGAAGGAAGCAATCAAGGTACACTGAGGCCATTACAGAGAGGAGGGGAGAGAGGAAAAGAGCAAGTAGAAAGAGTGAAGATGTACTATGCCCGTGTACCTAATCCTCAAGATGATGGAATCATGGACTCCAAAAGTGTACAAAAATATTTTTTGATTTTTAAAACTACTATGGAATGAAATGTTGTGTATTGATAATATATCTCATAAGTACCTTGTATACATTATAGAATTATATCTATTACTTGTATATAATAATTCTGTGTATATTTATCTATAGATTATATATGATTTATTTATGATTAATTTATATTTTATTGATATCTATCATATAAATAATATTTTAGGTCTATGATCTATATTTCTTTCTATGTCTAAGTATCTTATTGGTCCCATTTCTGCCTCTTTGAGATTTTTCTATTGTTCTCATTTTCCGATAAGGTCATGTCAGTTAAGTTTACCCCATTGTGCGAACTTTCTCAGGGTGGAGTCAGCTCAACCGTGCATGTCAGAGGGAGGTTTGTACCATTTCTCGTAAGTCTTCATCACTGCCAATACAATCCAAATGTGGCATCACTGAAGTTCCACAAGCAGAAATCAAGGAGAGTATCGACTGGCTGGGACTCTGAGAATGCACTTGTGTTGCATCTGCCTTTAGCCCACTGCTCAGACGCCAACACCCCTGACCTTTGTAGTAATTCTTCACCAGGTACCATTTGGAAGAGAAGATTTCAGCTTCAGACTGCAGCCAGAGCAGTCCTCTCCTGGGTGTAAGCTGCCCCATGCCCGTAGCTCCTCTGCTCCAGAGGCCGGCAGCCTCAGACTTCACACCAATGGGGATGCGGTGTTGGCGTCGGCCAGCTCCTGTCACCCTCCCTCTTGCCTCCACTGCTCATGCCAGGCAGTTCCCACCACACATGAGCTCAAGGCTAGTCCTCTTTCTACAAGGCTCAACCCCTAGGAAATTGTATAGCTTAGTCCTTTACTTTCTTCATATCTTTACTTAAAGGTTGCCTTGCGAAATATTGAGAGAATGTGTGTGTGTGTGTGTGTGTGTGTGTGTGTGTGTGTGTGTGTGTGTGTGTTGCGATGCCTGCACCTACATAGGGCATGCCTTAGAAAAGCAGGCTGGGCAAAGTTGCAGGTTAAGGACATAGCATTTGCGAGCTTCTAAGTAGCAAAATAGTCTCTTTGGTTCCTACCAGTCTACCTGCAAATGTTCAGATAGTATCTAATGCATTTTCTCATAGAAAATACAGCATATTGGACATAAAGTGATTGTTACCTCTTATACTAGGAGAAAACACAGAAGGATTTGCACTACCAGCCTCACAGGAAAAGGTGCATCAGACGGTGTCATTCATATTTAATTCTTTATTGCTCACTTTCTAAACCCTTGAGATTTCAAAGTCTGGGCCAAGACTCTATGGAAGCACTTTTTCCTGGCTCAACATTTTCTGAATCTTTTATTAAAGCAAATCTACTTTGGCCTCCTAACTAGCCTGTGTTTTCTTCTGAATTGCTATAGTTCATTTTATGGCTTTTGATAGTGATTTACCTACATTGGCAGGTAACATTTCATATTGAAAATTATGATCATTTAGGAAATAGCCAGTCTCCCTTATGACAGAGTAACTCCACATGTATGAAGAAATATCCTGGGACTACAGGAGGGCGTCAGGATTAGCAGGCAGACACTGATTTATTGCCAACATACGGTCCTGTGTTCTATTTTAGCTATAACTCAAACCTGTCTCCATCACCTGAATTTATTTCTATATTTCATTTTTGAGATTGATTTTCAATTCTATAAAAGGGATACTATTTCATTATTTATATTCAGATAGCATTTGCAGGGTCTCAACATAAATTTATTGCTTTTGAGCCAGATACAACATTGGGGGTTGTGTTGTTGAGTAAGGTGGAAATTCATTGCCAACCTGACATCTATGTCCACAAATGTATCTCTGATGCCTGCCAAGTGTTAAGAAAGTAAATAACTGGACTGCGGCCAGCACAAAAGTATAGAATAAATTTAAATAGATGTCAAGGAAATCTAATCCCTGTGAAAAAAACGTATTGATCAAGAACATAAATCTCCATGTCAAACAGGCGTTTACAGACCGATCAATAGATATTTCCAGTCAGAAAGGCAGCCTCGGGCCAGTTAGACCTTTGTTCCCTTGACCATTGCAGTTCCCTGTGGCCAGGTCACATAAGCAGCAATCTCCTGAGTATTTCTTGTCTCAACTTTGTCTTTAATATTTAATTTTTGTCAGTTTATTACAATCAACAAATTTACTTTTGCATATGAAATTCCATGATAAACATCATTAAGTCAAGTTTTAAAAGTTAGTATTTACCTAATTTTGCCCTAATAAATGATATAATGCTGATTATGCCAAACTGTTCTGATTTATATGCATATACAGGTATTCAAAGCATCGTGAGACATTTTATCAGTAATTGCAATCAAGTAGTGACTATAGCATTCTAATACTCTTTTACATGAGTTCTTTGGAGTGTATGACTTTTCAATGTAATGTTTTCATTTGCAGCTTTGAGATCCACACTCAGAATTTAGGCTGCAAAAATTCATGTAAAAACTTGACTCTAAGAGGGTTAGCAGAGTGATTTTTCTGATTTTCACACTCAGTCATAAAATAATAATTGCAGCTGGAGCAACCATTGCACAAGTGCCCACAGTGCACTAGGGGCCTTTCTTTCATTCTCTACTGCTGGTCATGACTTGGAAACAAGAAGGAATTACAGCTTTCTTTTCCAAGCAAACACACTGTCAAGCAAGGGATTACTGCGCTGAGCCATCTCCTTGTCCCCTAAGTAAACACACTGAAGGCAACAGAAGTTCAAAACTTGCTCAAGGTGACTCAGCTTTAAAAGAAAAAGATGAACAAAACAAGAATGTTGTACCCAATTATCTGTGGGTACTTTTTACTGACCCAGAGTTATAACCTTAGCAAAATGCACTCTAATTAATAAGTACTATCAATCATTTCTACAGTGGTCAAATCTCGTCTTCAATATGTATCCAAATGAAGTCAGAGCCCTCTTGACATTTCAAAATATGGTTACGCATCATCAACATTGTACTTTGCAGGAGTGAATTTGACAGAAATTAACATTTTGATCTCATACATTTTTTATTTATTCATAACTAAAGCTGTTTTTCCCTCCCTCAGTATTTTTCTTTTCTGTGAGACCCCAGTAGTTTTAGCCATTTATGATAAGAGCCATAGCTTGTGCTATTTGCATGTAGAATGTACTTATAAACAATTGATATGCGTAACTCATTTTAGAGAAAATAAATTAGCCATATGTGTTATATTTTAGATTTTAAGTTATAGCTAAAGTTATAATATGCTTCCTTCTATGACTTTCTAGTTTGACTTGGATACATTCTTCTGAAAGCCAAATTCAGAAGAATGCTCCTTGCCTCTTACTATGTGCTCTATAGGGAAACAGTATCTTATTGGGGATTAAGATTTAACAGGTGTTCTATGATAGTTAAGATTGGTTAAGTGCCAGAAATGAACTCTTGTCCTAGGAAACCCTTGTCCTGGCTTTTAGAGAAGGACAACAGAAGGCACCAGAACTCTCTTTCTTTATACCGTGCACTCATCAGTTAAATACAGTTAGGAGGCCGTGTATCTCAGCACCATAACTATTAAAAATAGCTGAAAATCAAAAGCAGATAAAGAAAAGTTGAATAGAACTTAATCTCCTCATAAGTCAGCACAGGCATTGCTAGCATACGGCCCGTGCTCTGGATGAGTGTGTTGCAATCATAGGAGGCCCTCGGACCTTCGAGCCAGTTCACTCAGCAAGGCTCACGGCTCTAATTAGCTACCTCGCCGTAGCTGCAGTCACACCAATCCTTTATTTATAGCCTTCATTAGCAGTTCTGGCTATAAAACTGGGGACCAGATCAGTCTCTGGTATTTGTTTGTTTTTGAGACAGGGTCTCACTATTCATTTTGGGCTGTCCTTGGGCTCACTTTTTGTAGCCCCCAGGCCGGTCTTGAACTCAGAGATCATCCTGGTTTAACTCCTGCGTGCTGGCATTACAGGCATGTACCACCACACCCTCAGGCTGCATGGTCAGTACCCACATCCAGAGCCCAGATGGTACTCTGGGCATCTGGGGTCAAGACTACATGGCATGCAGGGCCAGAGATTGAACTCTTGTCCTTGTGCTTGCTGGACTGGTGCTTATGCCTCTGAGCTATCTCTCCAACCCCTGGTCTCTGGTTTAAAATCTTGAATGGATTCCCACTTACCTGCAGAATTAAGATATGCTCATGCAGCTCCTGCTATTTAGAGACCAAGTGAAGGAGAGGGAACCTGGGCCAAAATCATCCTTAGGGCTTCTCCACAAGCTCCGCCCCACACCAAAGCAAGCTGACCTCTAGGTTTTCCTGTGATCCTTGGAAATCACAGCTTCTTGGGGCACTGAGAATCCAGGAAATGAACAAAATGTGGAAAATCTGCTTCTCTTTGGCCTACAAGACTCTGACATCAAAATTCAAATACTTTATCATTTTCAAAGTATAAACTTTTATTAACTACAAATTCAAATGATCTTTTTATTCCACAAAATTCAGTAACTTTCATTGTTTGGTAAGAAAAACCACATTAGGATTATTTTGAAATTTGTATTCCAACATTTGACATTGATAGATTTCTGCACTGTCTTTAGCTTTTCTGAGAAGTTATTAGAAGGATTTAAAATATTTTGTTGCATATTTTTATGTAAATAATTTTCAGAATGACAGCATTAACATTTAAAGCTCAAGCATGATTTGAGTGAAGGTTTAGGCAAATAAAAACACTGACAGTATCACTTTAACCAGTTTGCTCACATTTTCTCCAAAAGAAAAGTGCAATACTGTGTCCTTTTTCTTATTACCTATTTTTGCAAAGGATATGGGTACAAAGGAGATAGACATCAGAACGTGATATTCTAAATTCTCCTTTATTCCAAAACATGCTGCAGGCTTCGTTGTGGTTTATTTTGTAATTTTTCCCTAAGAAATAGGCTTTATGTTAACTATAAATATTTCATCAACTGGAAAATATTTGAAAAATGAAAGATTCCATGCCACTCTTTGCAGGCCCCATATGAGGGAGGCTAAGGGCAGGCAGAAGCCTGAGAAAAAATTCATACTTTAGGGATTAATACAGGGATTAGCAAGCAGGGGCTTAAACCTTATGGGCATTCTGCTTAAGAGTAAATTAAAAGTCAGCTTCTCTTGGTGAGGAAGAGAGAGACTAAGCTTCCTTTGGGACTTTCCACTCTGATTTTCCCTCTCCTGTTGCAGTTCGGGTGGACTCCAATGGTCCAACCCTGAGTTCACACGGAACCAGTAGCCACAGTCTCCAAGAAGGGGGTGCGCAGCACACAGGGCTGCAGAGGGCCACTCTGCTGCTGATGGCAGGAACCCCCTGGCCTCCGTCGGGATGCTGCAGCCGCCAGGGGCAGCCTGAGGGGCTAAAAGTGGTTCACTGAAAGGATTTATTACGTCACGTGAGAGGAAAAGTGAGCAGTTTTAGTTGAATTGTTTTTTAGGGGAGGTTTAGTTTTTCTGTTTCTGGTGCCGAGGACCTAACCCAGGCCTCGCAGCTTGCTAGGCAAGCGTTCTGCCCCTGAGCCAAATCCCCAGCGCCAAGAAAGCAGTTTTAAAAGGTGCAAGCTTGGTACCCTTTGCCTCAATGTTTTCCAACTGTCTGTAACATTTGTCTTCATAGCTGGGGAAGGTGATATTGTGCTTTTAACCATAATCGTGTCATTTATAAGTGATAGTGGGCAAAATACCCAGAAAGAATAATGATAGTTTTTGAATAATAACTGTGTGTGTCTATCTCTTTCTCTCTGTATTTGTTTCTGTCTGTCTCCCTGTCTCTCTCTGTCTGTCTCTCTCTCTGTCTCTCTGTCTCTCTGTCTCTCTGTCTCTCTCTCTCTCTCTCTCTCTCTCTCTCTCTCTCTCTCACACACACACACACACACACACACCATCTGTCCTCCCCTCTCTCACTGGCATGGTATAAGAACTAGCCCTGAAGCCTGCACAACATACTGGCTTGGTACCTGCTGCAGCTGGGAAGCCCATCTAAGGCCCAGCTAAAGGTTTCCTCTCCCAGTCTGCTAACACAGTAATGTCCCCCGGCCAAGTGACGTCCCTTGTCAAAGTGATCAGGCACAGCGCCCTCCTATAAAGTTGTCTGGAGAAGCTGGCCCTCAGGGCCTCCCACAGGCACCCTGCCCGCACGGATGACACAGCCTGCCCCCACTCCACCCCCAAAGCATCCATTCTTCTCTCAAATGCACCTGCCCTCGGCCTTGTGTACGGGGCAGGCTGTGCCTCACCGGGGCTGAGCGTTCCTGACTGAGACAATCAAAGTGCTCGCAGCTCATCTTTGCAGGAACAGGTGTCATGTGCTTGTTCATAGAAAGAGAATACCTCCTCCCTTGCCAACAAGGACGTGGAGACAACTGAGACAGTTAAGAAAGGAAAGTGTTTCCCAAATGTCCTCAGAAGTTTTTGCTTTTGTTCCCTGAGCCTTATCCCACTCAGAAAATAACATTGCTGCCCCAACGCTGACCACTAGCAAAGTGGATATAATGATCGAGATGGGCTTAGGCTAGCTAGGTGAAGCGCCATGTGAGGGCCCCGTGCCATCTCATGTCAGGACAGGATGGGCACTTATTACCAAAAACAAGTGGCTCTCGGGGCACCCAAACCCTTGCAATTCCTTCTCATGCCAGCATTATTTCTGGTCTGCAAAGCAAAGTACACTGCCAAGGGCACTGCGGACACTGTGCCCGCCAGCCTGCAGGAGCAGCCTAGGCCAAGAGGCAGGCTGTGCCAATGCTCTGCCTGTGTTCACCCAGCCAAGTTCTACGCACGGCCCATGCTGTTATCTGCATTCCTCTAGTGGAGACCCACAAGTCCTTGTTAAGTTTCAGAGCATCACATCCACCTGGCAAAGCAGGGATGCAGACACGGCCCTGTCTGGCCGCAGCGTTCATGCACAGCCTGCCCCTACCGGGTTGAGCTTGGCTGGGCATGAGCCTCCAAGGCACAGGCAGATACTTCCACTGAGATGAGTTACCAGCACTCAAAATCTCACTCTCTGAGCACAAGAGCTCACTAGGTGAGGTCCTGGGATCTTCCTGGAGAGAAGGAAATAAGGCCCCAAGAATGAGAATGAGCTTCCCTGTGTAGCTGTAGGATGAACTTTCATCCAGGTCCTCATTGGCTGTGGGCTTATCAGGACTGAGGGTCACTCTACACCCCCTCCCACCCAAGCACTGCTTTGGGTTCCTTCTGCTAGGAATACAAAAACACAAAGGAAGCAAATAAAAAGATTCTACTTAAATCAATGTAGTTGATTAAAATGCCCGATGGGACAATTTTGTGTCTAGATGTCCCCCCAAAGCCTCATGTAGTCATTGGGCAGCTCCTGGAGTCTGTTGTTGATTATTGTGGGTGTGAATGCTGCACTTGCCTGGGGCAGGTAATTTGCATTACGGCGTAAGGAGGGAAGAGAGGCTGGCTAGCCACCTGGGCTGCTGCCACTCCTGGTGCTCTCTCTCTTTTGCTGCCACCATGAAAGGTTGCCCTCTGCCATGTGCCACTCTGCCTTGGAGCCAGCTGAGTGTGGACTGAAGCTTCCATAACTGTGAGCTAAATCTTTCCTTCCAAGCATTTGTCCCAGCAATGAAGGAAGAGTGACTGAGACAGCAGATGACTTCCATGGGTGAGAAAGCTGAGCGTGCCACAGCTGAGGGTGTCCACAGATTCAGATCATAACTTTTTGAGAGCAAATGGACTTGCACCTGTTTGGCTGAACAGTTCCAGGTCTTTGGATCCATATATTAAACCACTCCCTTTCAAGGCTCTTGTTTGTATCTGTTGCCCAATAGAATTAGCAAGATAAATGAGAAAGTAAGGCACAAGAGAATGCATTTGTGTAATCAGACTGAACAACACATTGTTTTAAAAAAGACAAAGCTGAGAGACGAGGTGTGGTGGCACAAAGCTGTACTCCCAGTGGCTGGGAAGCTGGAAACAGGAGACTCACTCTGAGTCTGATCTACAAAGTGAGGCCCTGGAGACCTGTACTAAATACATTTTTAAAAAAGAGGGAGATAGAGCCCTCACTATCAGCCCTGTGTCATAATCCCTGAGACCTGAGAGTCACTGTGGGTTACAGCACGTGATCAGGATCCTGAGGTGTAGGGGAGCCCTGGGTGACCTGAAATGTAGTTACAGGCATCCTTGTAAAAAAGACAGGAGAGGGAGGCTGGGTCACAGAAGCAGCCGTGCAGGAGTCTGGAGATCAGACCATTAGAATTCAAATTTGAATTCGATTATTTACTGCATCTGACTGCTGGCCTTTAACTCTCTGGCCATCCACTTCTCCATTTATGAAAATCTAATTATTAAAGCACAATCTATGAGGATACATGATTGTTAAATTAAAAGGTAATTCAATGAAGAATGTATATTGTGATGTGGGAAAGCAGGATTGCTCCCCCATCTCTTAGTCCTCCATCGCACCCCTCCCTAGTCCTTTTGGTCTGCACCATGTCTTGTGTCACTGTGATGTGGCTTCTGGTGCACTGCTGCCCATCTGAAAGGAGCTGGAGAGAAAACGGTCAGGACGCCAGCCAGGTCTGCATGTGCACCTTTGGGAGCTTTGCCTGAAAACATGATCATCAGGAAAAGTTCTATTTTGGCTTTGAAAGACACCACTCTAACCTAAGATCCCACCCTGAGAAATTACCCCACATCCAAGCTGGTGGCCCAGGCCAGCAAGGCTCTGTCGACCTGGTTGGAATATATTTTATTCAGGAAAAGACAGTGTAGACAGTGGCATTCCCCAGACTACGCACGCCAGACTCAGCCCATTCAGCAGTGATGCTGTCATTGTCATCCTCCCTTTATACTTCATACCATAACTGTGTCTGCCAGAGTTGCAATGGAGGATAAAGAACAGGAAAAATGGGAAGAACATGGCCTGAGCTCCTTCTGAGCCTATTTTGGACCCAAGCTCAGGCTCTTTGGAACTATGTAACCCTGACACAGGACACAGGGCCAGAGTATCCCCTTCAAATAGACATGGTGAAGTATTGCCATGGCAGATGACCACGAGGGTTAAGAAAAGTTAACTGCAAGATAACTAGTGCTTAAAAAGGTAGACTTCTGACAATATCTTGATGTCATTACAAGAGACATTTTCCAGCAGCCAGAAGGGACTTTAAGAGATGGGTTTGAGTATAAGGGACATTAAAAAGTCACAGTGAGTCTTACAGAATAATAAGTTGACCAAACCAGCAAGATAAAACTGAACCAGACAGCCTCTCTCCTGCTGCAAGGCATTCATCTCCAACCCCAAATCAGTGAGGCATCCTTGTGTCTCTTTCAACATTCCTATTGTACAAAGTCCTTAATATCTAAGAAAGTTCATTTATTTATTATTAATTTTATTGAGAAAAAGATTGCAATGAGACAGCTTCCAAAACAGGTTGGTAGGATAGTCACAACAATTAATGCATTGCATATTGTTGTCTTTGTAGTAGTCATTCATAGCACAGGATGTAAACATGATATCCTGTCCCAACACTATTAGTACAAATCTTTCTTCTTATTGAATTAAGATAAAGTAGCTATATGTCCATCTTAAATATTTTGTAAATGCAGATACAAAATGGTCCTTCATTTATATCACCATCTTTTCTTTAGTTTTGTCAGAGATGGGTGTTCCATTGCCATCCAAATATTGTAGGTGCATGAATTCAGCAAAATATTCCAATATAGTCCAGTAGTCCATAATAGTAGTGGGCTATCCGCAGGACTGGCAACGTCTGGATCTGATGGCTAGTGATCTGGGCTTTGCCAAGCTGGCTGAAGAACTTCCTTCTGTAGATGCAGAGTCTGTGGGCCAGGGTTGAAGCAGAGCAGGGCTTGCTGTAAAGAGCAATCACATTCAGCAAAGCCCTGCCAGTGACTTACTGTGGAGAGAGAGAATTTCCCAAGAATAGAGAGCAAATAGGAGGCAATTAGAGGCACAGTCCCAGGGACACACACAGCAGTATTAGGGTGACATTGAGTAATACTATTTAAAGCAAACTGGTGAAGTGGCTTGCCTGTAGCTTCTCTGGTTTCTCCTCAGTTATTTATTCTATCTCTATTCTCCACATAGTTCTGTTCCAACACTGCTCGTGGTCTAGGCAGTCACTGCAGAACGCCCAACTGCCTCATGCCCAACTGCCAAAGAGCTGGAAGACAGAAAGGGCAGGACAGTAGGAGGATTAGGCACCCTAGGAGGCCACGGCCCCCTGTAGCTTACCCCCTGGCCAAAGCTCAAAGTAGACAAAATGTGGTGTTCGGACTGAGCACACTGCTGCTCCACGCTGGGGCATAGTGCAGAGGACGAGGACGAGGAGACACGTGGTGGCTCTGACAAGCACTGGAAGACAGTTCTGTAGCTTTTTATACTCTGCGCACTACTTGCATGCTAGTGTGAAAATATTTTGAAAATTTATTTGACACGCTCCTCTTCAAAAGGCGGAGCCCTCTTCCCCTCCTCTAAGTGTGGAAAGTACTCAGTGGTGCTCATGAGTAGACAGTGGTACAAACCGCAGGCAGAGACTTCCGCGCTCATTGAAGTCATCGTGGCGGTGGCTCACGTTGCTTCTCACTGTCTGTCTGTGCCCTCATGCCTCTGGCTTTGCCTCTCATCTCTCTGCCCCTCTCTTCCTCTCATCATTTGCTCAGGAGAAGGAGCCAGCAGTCATGCCGTGAGGGTGCCAGAGCGAGGCCTCCCTCCCACAGCCCGCTGAGGGTGCGATCTTGGCAGCAGACCTCTTACCCTGGGCCAGCCTCCAGATACCTGCAGCCTCTGCCCACAGGTCTTGACAGTAGCCTCATCAGAAATCCTGACCACGTCCTGCCCCCCGCTGAACTGCGCCTACAGACCCGACCTATGGTAGCTATGTGAGGCTATTAATATTTGTTGACTTAAACTACAATGATGTAGAATAATTATGCAACAAGAAACAATAAGCAGCAATGGATTAACCATAGGGTAAAACAGACCCTGGGACTTTGAGTCATCAAATGTCTATTGAGCGCTTAGGGTGAACTGCATGTGAATGAGAGAGTCCAGCAGATAACAAGCAAAGCCATGTACCGTGGAAGGCGCCACGAGGGAGAACAGTTGCACGTGGCACCGTTCAGCATCCCAAGTGCAGACAGCTGACTTCACTGCTTGTCTCAGCAGGGAAAGACTCACTAAGGATGACAGAAAGCTCTCAGAAAAATGACCTCCAGAACTGCCTTATTAAATTTGCCTGCGAGGAAGCTGCAGCTGCTGTGTCATTGTGGACCTGGGGTGCTGTCCATGCCACAGTCAGGAGGGCAGTTCTTGCTCTTGCCAGTCCAGGAGCTCACAGCGTCTGCGGGCCCTGGGATTGGCTCCATGGGTGTGCAGGGTCAGCCTGTGTGTCACACTGCTGCCTTCGAAGCACAGTCTTCCACCTGGCAGGGTGTATGTTTACTTCACCGTGAGAAGATTGGAGATACCACAGGCATGGTGGAAAAGGTCTTTCTAATCTTTTCATTAGGAAACATGGAGTGGACTCATTGTGACCCTGGGCTCACAATGTACAAACTGATGACTGAGGAGAGGAGGTGTGAGCATTGGGGGACACCATGCATGACAGATACCCACTGTACCAAGTCAGGTTGGAGGGGAAGGCAGTGATTTTTTAAGAAGTGATATCAGGAAGGCTTCCTTCAGAAGAGGTTCGCTAGTCCAGTGTGGTGGTACATAGCTGTCATCCCAGCACTTGGGAGGCCGAGGCAGGAGGGTTGCTGTGAGTTCCAGACCAGCCTGCATTACAAGAAAGATCCTGTCTCCAAAAACAAAAGATGCTCTCTGAACAGAGACCTAGAGAAAATAAAGGAGTGAAGAGGGCTTGAAGGAACAGCACATGTGCCCCATCTGAACCCAGTGCTGAGGGTTAGAGGGAGAGCATGCACTCACAGAGCTACTGGCCTTGGTAACTAATATGATGGGACATTTAAAGGCGATTTCTCCTGCCTTTCATTTGATTAATGTACATTATTAATTTGCAAGGGAGAAGGGAAAATACATTATTGCTTGGACTACACTGGCTTTCAAGGCTCTTGTCCCTTGAGGGAGCTGCCCTCGCCCCTGCCCTCTGCACAAAGCAGGCATACTTGTCTTGTCTACATGAGTTTGAGTGCCACCTTTCTTTCTGGACATCCCATTCCCTTTGCTTTTTATTTCCTTGGCTATGGCCCAGAACTATGCATAAGTTAAGCAATTGTTTGAATTGGGACAAAATGAGACAAATCTAACTATAGAATATGCCAAGATGTCTCTCCATAAAGAACAAATCCTGGTGAAAACAAGACAGATGAGATACACACACTGGTTGGGCTAAGAGCAAAGTGGGCCAGGTAGCAGGAAGAAGTGCCTTAGATACCAGCATGTGTGACACTCAGTCACTCCTCAGAATGATCCCCCCAGGACTCACTCACCCCATCACAGTAACTCTAAGAAAGACTGCGAGGGACAAGATGGCTGCACACAGTCTGGGTGACATCCTTCATGATAAGCAAGGACGGGAGTGGCCGTGGGGGAGAGGACCATGAGTACCGGGGAATAGACACAAGGAAAAGCTCCTTTTTAGCTTGTCCATGTCAGAACTCTCATTTGAGGTTGTTCACACAGAAGACTTGTTTCACAGAGCCTTGAGAAACTAATAAGATGGCTTTGGTAACTAATAAGATGGGACATGTAAAGGCAATTTCTCCTTTCTATTTGCTTAATGTACATTATTAATTTGCAAGGGGGAAGGGAAAATGTATTATCTCTTGAACTTCCCTGGCTTTTCTCAGCAAAAGATACCATTTTACTAAGAAATGAAAGTCTCAGCTAATGGGGCACAGCATTGATGAGCCTCAGACAAGTTCAGTGGGCAACCGTTGTACTTTGAAAAGGTTTCAAAGGAGATGTTAGTGTACATTGACTGAGGAAGAAGGAACCCAGAGAGGAGGCAATGGTCCTCAGACATTACGCAGGTCATTTTAGAGTCACGCCTGAACATTAGAAGACGCCTAAATATGAGAAGTAAAAAAGTTCTTTTGTGGTCTAATAGTAAGATTCGGACATCTTTGAGGGTGGAAAACTTATGCCTTGAACAAAGTCTGAAAGTACAAATGAAGAGGAAAGGGTGATTTCTATTGAGATACTTTGGGGCTGGGGTGATGGCTCAGTGGAATATGTACTTCCCTGGCAAGGGCAAGAGCCTGAGTTCAATATCCGGTTCTGCTAAATAAATAAATAAATAAATAGAGATACTTCTTTTTCTCAACAAAATCATTTGAACACCAAATGTGTCATCCTCTGGGTGGAAAAGCAATGCCTCGATGACACATTGCTTATGCTGTGTATTGCATAAAGACAACACACCTAAAGATATGCTGTGCTCCGGCCTCAGAATTAAGAAATTGTTGGGCTCTTTCAACTCTTCCTGTGGTGATTAGCACTTAACATTATTTGGGGATAAAAGTTATTTTTCCCGTGTCTGAAAACTTGGCTTATGTACAGGAAAGAGAAAATCAAGCTGAAGCCAAATTGCCTAAAGGTACCATTTTACTGAGAAATAGTCCTGGTCTTATTTCAAATTGAAGAATTCTTTTTCTTGGTTAAGTTCATTGGTGCATTTCAGATACTTATAATAAACATAGTCATCATAGGGAATTTGTACCCATACATGACATATTTTGATTCCTCTTTTGCTCACAATCTCCTCTCCTCTCATCAACCCATATTCCCCTCCTTATCTGAAACACTTTATTTCCATTTTATCTTTTTTTGAATTATTTCCTTTCCCCTTCACCCACCCTAGTTCTTCTTTCCCTGTGAAAAATTTCTTCCTATTTCACAGTATCCATTGTATGTTTCATCCTTATTTACTCTTTTAGTTTCTCACATCAGAGAGACAATGTCATATTTACACACATAAGCCTGATTTATTTCACTTAAGAGTATAGTCTCAAATTGCAACCATTTACCTAGAAATGCCTCATTTTCTCCCTAGTGGAGACAGTTGATAGCTAAATATCCCAATATGAGGGGCCAGGGAGATGGCTCAGTAGAATAAGTGCTTGCCTGGCAAGCGCAAGGATCTGAGTTTAATTCCAGGTCCCACCAAAAAAAAAAAAATTATTCTCTTTGGAAATGGAATATTTGGGGACTAAGGAGATGGCTCTGTGGAATAAATGCTTCCCTGGAAAGCACCAAGGGACTGAATTCAGTCCCCTGTTCCTCCAAAAAAAAAAAAAAATACAGAGAACTACTGTCCATGGACTCTTTGTTCTGTCCACCAGACCGCACTCAGAAAACCCTCATCTTCATCAGAACACCAAATTCCCAGGCAACAGTGAAAGCTGCGCAAGCAAGAATCCAGCTGATCCTCAGGTCGCGGTGGGACAGCTGCCCTGGGCTGCTCCTTGCCCTATGGTCCTGTGTTGCCTTTGATCCCACAGGAAGCCTTGCACTCCTTGGCGCCCTACTCCCTGTGAGCGTACTTGGGATGGGTCCCAGGATACTATTATTTGGTCCCTTAAGCCTATGAGCTTTATAGCTACATCCACGGCTTGGGGCCACGCCATCTGCTCACTAAGCAAGCATGTGCAGTTTTGGCCTCACCAGGCCTCTGACGCCATCTGGACCTCAGCTTCTCAGGCCCTTGAGCCAGCAAACATCCACGCACAGGGCTGGGTCGCCTGTGTCCCTGGCTCATCCCCAGCCTTGGGTTAAAGCCAACATTCCAGACCGTGCTTGTGCTCAGTACGGGCTTCTTCTCTTGCTCTGCCGTTCCAACTCTTTCTCCCAACCTCAGCTCACCACAGCCTCAACATTCACATGGATTCTCTCTCCAACAACAGAGACTCAGATGTTTTCCATCCCTCCTCCAACTTCTTCATCACTCAGTCCGATGCACCGTCCCTTCTCTTCACGTCCCTCAGTGACTCTGTGTTGGCATTTCATCTGTCTTCTTCCAACCTACTCTTCATCTTCTCCATCCTCTTTCACACTGTGACTGTTCATCTCCTAGCTGTCTTGTGCTGCATTCTGTGGCCAGCTAGGTCTCATCTGATTTAGTCTCCTTGGTGAATTCAAAACCATACTTTTTCCTTGTGCAATTCATTGTAACATATGCTTTTCAGAAAATCCTGTTAAGAGTCAATGGTCTGTTATTGACTATTCATCTATGTAGTCATATTTTCATTATACCACAGCAGTACTACCTGGAACTACATTTCTTAGACTCTGCTTCTCATGGTTCAGGCTTGGAATCCCTCAGTGGGAGACATCCCACAAAATGTTGAAAACAGAATAGAAAAAATGGCTGTCATCGGGTATCTCCGGCCAGATGGTAATTTTCTACCTCACCTTGAGAGCCACCTACCTCATTCATGTGGACAGGTTGGTAAACAGCAGTCTCCCAGCAAATTACAATGGTTTCCCTCTGAATTCCACAGAGAATGCACTCTGCTGTCTGAGCCTGGGAACAGTGGTGGCACCCTTAATACATTCCGTTCTCTTTTCCCAAGATACAAAGACTTTAATGCCATGCTTATCAAAACTGATGTACACAGAGTAACTTGCTGACAAATGAACTTTGGCTCAAAAGCTCGTCATAACATAACCATTGCCATCTTTATGCCAACGCCTGGACTTAACATGTGTTATTTACATTTTTTTAAAGACTCTATATCTTCTTTTTTTTTAATTTTCTTCCAGAAATATTTTAATAAAATATTTATTAAATAAAACAAATCTAGATTTCTTTTTCTTTAAACAATTGCCAAGAGTGGAATCTCAGATAAATAGAAGACACAACAGTTTTGTTCTGGTTGTTAGTCAAATGAGGGGCTAGTATTTTTATTTTTCATTTTTTTTTAACAAATACAAATGAAAAATTCTACCTCAAAAAAAAAAATCTAACAGTCCAAGAAAAGCCTATCAGTTACATTCTAGACATTCAAACCTATCTTACAATTTAAATTTCAAGAGTAGGGCCGGGCGTGGTGGCGCATGCCTGTAATCCCAGCACTCGGGAGGCTGAGGCAGGAGAATTGTTGTGAGTTCGAGACCAGCCTGAGCTACAAAGTGAGCTCGAGGCCAGCCTGAACTGCATAGTGAGACCCTGTCTCAAAAAGACAAAATAAATAAATAAATAAATAAATAAATAAATAAATAAATTTCAAGAGTAAAAACAGTAGGTTTTAAGGGACCAGGGAGGTAGCTCAGTAGAATAAGTGCTTCCCTGGCAAAAGCAACGGCCTGAGTTCAATCCCCAGTTTGGAAAAAAAAAAAAAAAAAAAAAAAAAGTATGTTTGAGGACTGCTTTGTGATCAATATCAAAGAAAAAAGTTCTATTAACACCGTTTATTCGGTTTCCAACCATATCAGTGAAAATAGTTTCTCAAGTTTCGCATACGACCATTTTTTAACATCAGAAGAGTCATGACTCTCAAAGAAGCAATTTCGTTTTCTCCAGCCTCCAAAATATTTATCAAATCCTGTACTTCTCACAGGTTTTTGAAACACATTAGAAATAAGTAAATATTCCAATGAATGAAATATACCAAATGTCAGTAATAAGTGACACATTCCTTTGGGGAAATGGCTGTTTAAAAAAAAATCCAGTCTGTATATGCAAAGTAAGCAAGGAAATTCAGTCTTTTCTCTTCTTTAAAAACCCATTACTCCTAAAATATTCCACAAAATTGGAAGTAAAGGACTGAAAGGCCAAGAGAAAGAGGAAAAAGGAAGGAGGCTCACACCATCAACACAACAGAAGTAAAACTGTACAAACTGAAGCAGTTTATAACAGACTGGGGTCACACTCCCAGCCACGGAAGGCTGGCTGAAGAACGTCAGCCGTCCACAGGAGCTGGGTCCTCTTGGTGGAGCTGGGTGAAGAACGATCTCACGGCCGTGAAACAATCCCCCTTCCTACTCCAAAACCAGGCTTCTCCACGGGGAGGGCCTCTCATGCCACCGCCCAGCCCAGCTCGGGGGCCTCCAGGTCCCCGCAGGTGGTTGTCTCCACTGTCCCCTTCCCTGGCAGCATGGGTCTTCTTCTCTTCCACATTCAAATGGACCGCGCCTCTGAACACGATGGGCCTGTTGCTAAGGACCTTCTGCACAGGCTCAGAATCACTGAACATGATAAAGCCAAAATTGGGTAGCTTCCCACCACTGTTTATGCACAGCTCCACCACATTCCCATAGATTTGAAAGAAATCTCTGAGTTCTGATTTGTCCACCTCATGTGGCAGGTTCCCAAGGAAGAGCTGGTGGCTGTCTTGATGTCTCACAATTCTCCAAGGTTCAACATCACCTTGCTCCCCAGCTCCACAAATTGGTCTGGGTCCCCTCTGGGGAGGAATATTTATTCATTGTTCTCTCACTCTTTGATCCCTTTGGGGCCTCTGTGTGGAATCTGAGATTCAGCTTTAGACTCTGGTTGCAGCTGTGATGCTGGTACTTTCACAACACGAGGAGATATCCCAGTAACAGGAACAGCTCCACTAGAAGGAAGGTTCTTACTGGTCACAGATGCCCAAGAAAATGTCCTCAAGTCCTCCTATACTGTCTGAGCTACGTCTGTGGGCCTTGGAGAAAAACTCTTCTGAGCATCCTCAGGAACAGCTTCTTCTAAAACAGGTTCAGACTTTTCCTCTTGGATTTCAGATGCAGGCTCTTGCTCTGGTTCTGGTTCAGGATCAGACTCTGGTTCAGCAACAGGTTCCTCTAAATGTTCTTCCAGGCCATTGCTGACAGTTAGATCATAGAAATGCCAGAATCATCAGGTATGGCCTCGGGAGTCTACCGTCTTTCTTCAGGCTCTTCTACTTCCTCAGATTCCTCCTGAGGCTCAGTGACAAAGACTTCATCTTGGTATCAGAAGATATCATTATGAACATAGAATTTATTTGCAACTGAAGCCCAGGGAGATGGCACAGTGGAATAAGTGCTTCCCTGGCAGGTACAAGGGCCTGAGTTCAATCCCCGGTTCCACCAAAAAAAAAAAAAAAAGAAGAAGAATTATGGGGCTGGGGAGATGGCTCAGTAGAATAAGTGCTTTCCTGGCAAGAGCAAGGGCCTGAGTTCAATCCCCAATTCCACAAAAATAAATAAATAAATATTTGCAACTGAGCCCTCAGGGGCAAGGACAAACTTCTGCATGAACCTTCACAAAGCCTGGTTGTTGTTAGAGAGCAGTCCCATGACCTGGACCACCACACCATCATTCAGAGTAGCATGTGCATCAATGTGGTGGATCTTGGTGTGGCAGTTGGTGAAGTTTGTGACATCACTTTTCTATGAATTTCTTCCTGTCTGTAGACTGCATCTGCAGGTTTTCTGTTTGAATCCAACCCCCCCCCCATGGACATAGGAAGAGCTCTTTCCATAAAACCGATGCAGTATGTCCGAAGCCTGGTTCAACAAGGTGTAATACTGTCTCACAGATTCCTGCCCAACCCGCAGGGGACTAGGTTTCTCCATAACCATTGCTTTGGTCAATTCAACCTGTGTGGCTGAGTGAGCATGAAGCAAGCTCTGCTGCACAGCATGGAAAGTGACAGAAAACCCTCATGCAAACGTATCCACACAAAGGACTCTATATCTTCTGCCTCAGCAGAACATAGACAAGTTAATGCTCTGTACTTGTACTGTTACACTTAGCCTGGTCTCCCAAATAATAGGGCTAAAAAGAACATTGTATTTCAATGTCATGAATCAAAATTGTCATGAGTACAAACTGCAATCAGTCAGCTCCAGGATTTCTTCAACACACTAAAGAAACAGACCCCAGGAAATTTCCCACTGTTCACTAATGATGCAAGTGTTATTTTTCAAAACTTCCTCATTAAAGAATCCTCCTTTTAACCTTTAGCTTGACTTGTCCTGAGTAGAACGAGGGAATAGTATAACTCCATCCTTTGCAACATCTGAGTAACTCACACCCTTCTGTATATACACATACATTTATTTTATTCATACTTAGCAAACACACTTCCGTGAGTCACTCAGGCTACCTGTTTAGTTCATTACTTCACCTATCTTTCCCCCAAGACTAGATATTTTAACTTTCTACACAAGTCAGATAGAAATGTGTCATATAAGTGGTTTTTATCATATGAGGCCTGTGGTGGCTTTGTAGTTTTGGACATTGCTGTGGATTGAACCCAAGACCTTGTACATAGTAGACAAGCACTTCACCACCAAACCAGTAAGACCTATTGGTCTCTACTGAAGAGCAGGCATTGTGCCTCCACTATCTCATCAATCACATGAACCAGATATTAACCTCACTGACAAAATCAGTGATGAATGTGAGCTTCAGAGTGGTCATTTACACAACTGATAACTAACAGAAGTGGCATTTGGACCCAGAGCTATCTGACTTCAAAACTTCCATCTTTCTGTGGCATCTTCTTTGGTATGGCTTTTGTCTGGATGTTCCCCCAAGGCCTCATGCAGTCATGAGTGACAAGCTCTTCAGGGATGGCTGAATCTAGAGTTTGCAATTGGCTTATTGTCCAGGGCTGGCCCTGGGGCTGTGAGAGCTGCACGCACTGTAGGGCAAGTATCCTGCATATAGCATAACAGCAAAGGCAGCTTCCTTTCCCCCTTTAGGCTTTTGCTACTTTTTGCTGTCATCCATCACCACGAATGGTCCCCCCTCAGCTATGCCACCCTGCTTGGGGCCAGTTGATTATGGACTGAAACCTCTACAAACCATGAGCTAAATAAATCTTTCCTTCCTCAACTTTAGGTGTTGGGTATTTTGTCTCAGCAATCAGAGAAAGGAAGCTAAGACATGTGTCATGCTGATTCTTTAGCATTTAGTATGTTGTACAACTTTTTTCTGGGATTTCTTATGAAGAATGGCATTTAAGACAAAAACTCTATCGTGGTTCATATCTAGACATGCATTCAAGGCCTCACACATTCGCAGGTGGGGCCTTTGGGAGGTGGCTGGACATGGATACGTGATTCTGAATTAATCTACTGATTGGCTGCATGTGCATCTGAGTGTGGCTAACATCGAGGCCCATCCTGAGTGTGGGTGATGTCATCCAATGAACTTGCAGCATGAATGTCATAAAAAGGGAAAGGAAGGCTCACTGCTTGCCACCTCCTGTCTATCCTGCTGGGAGTTGTGCTCCTCCACCGTACCCTTCTCCCACGCTGCCCTGAGTGGAACCAGCCCACTGTGGACTGAAATCTCCACAAGCTATAAGGCAAAGTAAACCTCTCTTCCATGAATTGTGAATGTCAGGCACTCTGTCCCAGCAATGAGAAAGTGATTAAGGCAACACATTACTAGTGACCTTTTGTTATCAGGTGTACCTAATAGTGAAATAAAACTCAGAACTTTCTCCTGTCTTTATGGTTTATTGACATAGACATAAATTTTCTGCAAGATTGGAATTCAGGGTAGATGCTGCCAGGGTCCTTATCAATTTGAATGTGGAGAAATTAGAGAAATCACATGCTTTAAAAAATAGTATTCTATACTATACATCTTAGTTTTGGAATATGTCTATAAAATAAGCATGTGTGTACACTGTTCTCAAATTCGGTAATTATTTTAAAGAAAAAGTTATTTAAGTCACATTCCCATTATCAAATGATAAATTTTTTTCTGATTCTAGAGAAGTATATAAGAAAACTAGGAAATCTTATTGGTAAACATTACTTTTTCTGTTATTTATGTTCTAGATATTTCTTTAAAATAGGCATTTCATTGATAGATCTTTAAAAAAATAAATTTACATATGAACTACAAAAAAATCTCAGAACTTTCTATTACAACCTGAATGTGTTATATTTATCAAGTATACTAAATAAATAAGTAAATAAATAAGCAAGTGCAAATATTTCCTTAAAAAGAAATATTAAGTAACCTCACATGACACATAAAGAGAAAGTAAATGCCATAAGGTGGAATAATAGTCTCAAGATGTTTTTCTTGGGGGACAGGGAAATGGCTCAGAAGAATGGGCACTTCCCTGGCAAACACAAAGGCCTGAATTCAATCCCCTGTTCCACTAAAAAAAAAGAGAGATGTTTTTCTTGTTTTCCTGATGACTATACAGTCACTTAATTAAAGTACACTTTGATAAGAAAAATGGCTTCTTGTCGGAGTCCACAGGTAGCCACAATACAGTGACTCTGTGCAACCATGAAACTCACTGCTGAGGTTAAAAAGCTTCCCACTGAGCAGAGCGGGCTCTGACTCTCGTTCTGCCTTAATATCAAAGGGAACATGAAGTCTTTGGAGCTCATTTGACTTATCTGTAGTGCACACAACCTAAATGCCCATCATCAGATGAATGGATAAACAAATGTGGTATCCGAGTACAGTGGAATTTGTTATGGTTTGGGCTTAGTTGTCCCCCACCCCACAGCCTCATGTAGTCAGGAGCAGACTTCTAGAGGTCGTGATTAATTCATGATCCAACGCTGGGATTGTGGGTGGGGGCTCCGTCCACTCTGGGGCAGACAGCCCGCACACAATACAAGCAAGGCTTGCTCGCTGCTTCTGCTGCTGCTGTGGTTGCCTCTGCTTCTGTCTTTTTGCTCTTACTGTTTTACTGTTTTCCACCACCATGAACTGCTGCCCTCTGCCATGTGCCATGTGGATCTAGCCAGGTATGGAGTGAAACCTCCATTAATAGTGAGCTAAATAAGCCTTTCCTTCATTGATCTGGGGTATCAGGTATTTTGTTCCAGTAATGAGAGAAACGTAACTGAGACAAATATTCAACTATATAAAATAAATCCTGTAATACACTACAACCTGGATGCATCTTGAGAACATTAGAAATCACTGAGAAAACAAATATTACCTAATTCCACTTACATTAAGAATCTAATGTAGTCAAACTCTTAGCAACAGAAGGCAGAACGGTGTCTCCCAGAGACAGAGAAGAGGTAGAAAAAAATCTTGTTTTCCAATAGATGCATAGCTCCAATTCTGCAAGATGAAAATGATATGGAGATCTACAACACAGCTATGTGAATTTATTTCACAACTACTGTACATTTTACTAGTAAGGTAGTAATTGTGTTACTTTCACTGCAATAAAAATGACAAACATATAATTGTCTACTTCTTATTCTGAAAGTTATGTGCATTATTTATAGAGCTCACCAAATACCCATTGCTTGAAGCAGCCTTTTGTGAAGGTGGCAGGCTCCACCCCAGACACTGCCAGTGGTCCTGGTGCTGTCGCTGCTCCTCGTGGCCATCTCTGCTCCTTCCTTGTAGTTTTCCTCAAGCAATTCACTTTCCTTGCTCCCCCACCCTCCCTATCCCAACTGCTTACACTGGGTCTGCACTCAGCACACTTTCCCAGCAGCAAATGGGAGCTCTTTGAAGGGAAGAGAAGATTGCAAAGCCTGTTAGATTTTCCTAAACTTCATGCTGGCACCAGCATCCCTCAGAGCAGTGTCCCAGTAAATTTGGACTAAGTAAATGAATCCATAGCCCATTTCACAGTGCAAAAAACTGGCATTTAAAGCATCAATAGCCAATCTGATGTTTTAGTTTGTACTTGCCAAAAGCATAGTCAGTTTTCCACTATAGCAGCATTTTTTTTCTCTACTGGGGATTGAACTCAGGACCTTGCACTGGCCAGGCAAGTGCTTTTTCTACTGAGCTATCTCCCAGTCAAGATTCTTTATCATTGAAGAAGTGCATTTCAACATAAGTCAAAAGAGGCTGCGGAGACTGCTACAAATTAGAATCAGACATCATCACCTTCCAAAAGAGGAGACAGAGGCCCCAGAGAGCCAAGCAACTGGATGAGGCAACTAACTAGGTGGGTGATCAGGGCCACAGCCACATCTCAGTCTCCTGGCCCAGCCTTGATGCACTTCAATAACAGCTGCATCATTAGTGAATTACCTCTACTTAGGAAGAACTCGACCCTGATATTTATAATCAAATAAAAGTCAATTGCCTAGTATGATGATCTCTAATGTGTCATGAAGAGCCATGGGCACCTCTACTATCACACCTCAGGTTAGATTAAGAGCACACATCTGAGCTCTATACTCAGATAGGCACATTTTTCTTTCTGGCATCTTGTGATACAGATCCAGACTCGGAGATTATATAATTTTATATAATTCAGCTTGCAATCAGGTATCAGAGAACCTACTCTCATCAATACCACAATGTGTCAGATTAACCCCAGCTGAACTGAATGAGCATGGGGCTGGGTGGGAAGACCTGCCAAGGACTGCTTCCAGCTGCAGAAAAAGCAAACTGGCAGGGAAGATGTGCTATTGATTCTCTCTGAGAAGCTTGTTGTACTGGTTTTCCTGATATGAACTCGACGTTCTCATCTTCAGAGGAGCTCAGGATCTCACTGTTGCTGAGGGTGGCTGTGATTCTTTCCAGAGGAGCTCTCATCCTTACCTGAGTGTCACTTCCTGGCTCCAGTGAGATCCCTCAGCCTGCTGGCACAGATTCTTCACCCCACTGGTGCAGACTTCCTAGCTTCCCCCATTGACCCTTGCCCTTCCCAGTGCAGATTCTTGGTACAGACTTGCACAGGACATTGACCTGGGCTCTAGACCTCCAGCTGGACTCGCAGAGGGCAATTTCATGAACTCAAGGTCTTCAGCTGGACTTGTGCAGGACACTGCTGTGGAGTCCAGGCTTTCAGCTAGACTACTTGAGTCTCTGGTGTATGAACAGATCTCTGTACTCTCCTGCATTAACTTTTTGGGTGAATATTATAAATTGCATGTCCTGTATTAAATCGACTCCCTTGCAAGCTCTGATGGCAACAGGTAACTGACGTTTCACATACATTAATAATCTGCTGTTTTCACAGGCCAAGAATATATTCCTTTATAGGATTTCCAAATAAAATGTGGACGATATTTGGAGTATATTTATACTAAAACATTATTTGCTGCTGATCAGAAATTTAAATTTAACACATCTTCACACACATTTTGTTTGCTCAATCTGGCTATTCTATCAATTCATAAATATTTATTGAGGACTTAGCATGTGACAGACACTTGTGGTAAAGTAATTATCCACACAGAATAAATCCATGCTTTCAGAACTTATATTCTACATAGAGAATTTTAAGATTGTTAGCAAATGTATCTGACAGATGGAGTAACATAAAAAATATGGAGTTAAGATGCACAAAGAGGGAAGCTGCTCATCACAAAAGTGGGAGACCCCATGCCCAGGCCATCAGCGGGACATGGCAGCCCCACAGGCAAATAACTGGGGAAGGAGTTCTCCAAAAGAGGGGTCCAACACAATAGAAAGAGCAAACACGCTGGAGGACACATGATCATGGCATATTTGAGAAGCAGGGCATAGATAGATAATTCACAGGAAAAGTGCTAGGAAATGAGTTTAGAAAGGTAGTCAGGGGCAGACAGCAGATAGTTATAGAAAACTTTTAGAGTTTAGGCTAAATGTTGTGGGGAGCTGGTAGGCAGGAGAAGAGCATAATGGCAGTCTTATGTAATCAAGAGGATTGTTGGGAGACAGTGGTGGCTTGGACTCTAGGATACAAGCAGTGGCCAGCTTGGAACAGCATTCACTAATTGGCTAAAATTAAGGCATCAAAGAGAAAAAAGAACATGAGACACGAGACTTTTGAGCAACTCAATCAATTCAGTGTTGTTTACTAGAATGGGGAACACCATGAGGGAGCAGAGTGGGGTGAAGGTGAGTTGCGCTTCTAGACACAAAATTTGATGTATTTGTGTAGCAGTCAGTGAGACCATAGAAACAATTCACAGTTCAGGAGAAATTCTGGGCTGGAGATGTGATTTGGTATGATCGTCATGTAGGCATTATTAAGATGTCCAGAAGAGACCATTGAGAGTCTGACTACAGGTAGAAAAGAGAAGAAATTTGTGATGGAGTCCTGAGTTCTCCAGTGTCTGAAAATGTGGAAGAAATGACCACAGACCAGAGGAGGCTGGTGATTCACTTCCATGTGAATGTCTCCAAAGCCAGGTAAGAGCAGGGCTTGAAGGAGGAGAAGGTAGAAACTCTCCGTGTGCTTGTGAAATGAGGGCCAAATACTGACATTGATTTTGGTGGTGAGGAAGCTTTTGGCCAATTAAGAGTTGTTTGACAGAATGACTCCAAGAGAAATGGGGAGACAAATGCAAGACGATACACTTCTTCTGGAATCTTCTTCCTCTAGAAGGAGGAACTGTGGCCTCTATCAACAGGGAGATGCAGCATCTTGGGATGATTTTTTTAATTTAAGATTAGAAATGTTTTGTTTTTGCACTCATGGGAAAAAGTGCTTATGTGGGAATGCCAGGGAGTTACCATGCATGTGACACTGCAAGGAGGAAGAGCAGGTCAGGCCTGGTGCTCCAGGCAATGGATTGGCCTCAGCTGTTCATTCACAGCTTCTCTGGAAAATAAAGAAAAAGGAGATGAACATGGAGCAGGTGCTCCAGAGCACGTGGGTTAGTGGTCTGCAATGAGGGAGGGAAAGAGACTGTTCAGACCCCTTACATCAGAAGTGAGATCACCTCTGAGACTGAGGAGTGGGAAGCAGTCCCTTCTGAAAGCAGGAGCAGAATCAACAAATGAAATATACTTGGTTCCCATTTCAATGCCTTGCCTGTGTTATCAGTCTCACAGAAGCTTCTGTCGATTCCGTTTTCTGAATATGCTTGAGTGTGATGTTCATAATCCATTTGTCCACAAATAAATCACCATGCTTAGAACAATGCCTGTGTACAGGAAGTGATGGATGAACATTGGGTAAATTAATTCGTGGATGGAAAACCACGCTCTCTTCAGCCTTGTTTGCAGAAAGGTCTTCTCACAAGGAGCGCTCGCCTCCTCACCTCATCCCGGCACACACTGAGCAGCACTCTCCTAATTGATTATTTTTAATATGCAGCCATTTTTAAGATGGCGTTCTGTGGTTTCCTTTCATCTATTTTTAATTTGCCAAGCACTATCTTACAGTATCTCAGGGAGAGTTTAAAAGCTTCATGAACTGAATGGCACATTGTGCCAAAATGAAATGAACTGCAAAGAGGGGAAAGTTGAGAGTGAGCTCAAAGCGCGAAGTTCCCAAAGAAAATAAAACACCACAGTTAGTTTGAGTGTCTCGTATTTTGAAATTAACTATATGCAATTCAAGAATCCAGTGTGGATGGAAAGATAAAAATTGATGGACAAAAACAATATGAAACCTACTAAAAGACTCCGAGACCCAAACCCCGCTGAGGGACTTGCTTAGCAGCCATATGTTTTTCATTATTTCAATTTGCTTCCTTACAGCAACCCTAGAACTTTCTCACTGAATCCCACGCTGTTTCTAATCATTTCGCAGAAATGGACAGCCCTGTGAGATGTCGAGAACAGGAGGCCCGCAACTCTTCAACCCCTGAGTAACATTACTCTCTGTAATCTATAAAATTGATTAGTACAATTAAGGTGAAGATACACAGTTGGTCCATGAACACGGAAATGCAAATAAAACCCACACAGCAGCATTTTACCTACTAAGAAGGTGAACAGCAACTCTGTGTGTACAGGTTTTCCATACCTTATGATTTTCTCAGGGTAAATTCTGGAGCACATGATAACTGCACAAAAGGCTGGGGGCAGGGGGCCAGGGAGATGGCTCAGTGGAATAAGCGCTTCCCTGGCAAGTGCAAGGGCCTGAGTTCAATCCCTGGTTCTGCCAAAAAAAAAGCTGGGGGCGGGAGACTTGAACACAGTGGAGACTTCTGACTGTCTGAGAGACAGAGGGGCCCTGGGACTAAACAGGGCCAAAAATCATCTTCTCCCTGCCTCAGCAGTCCTAGGAGCCCAAAGGAAGTATTTATTAATGAATAAGTAAACCATATAGCTTTGTCAATATGGGACAGAGATTTGTGTCATCCACTAGGAGTGAGAAATTATGTATCCTACAAATCGAGCTCAAAGGAACCTCAGAGGAGAGAAGTGAAGCAGACATGATGGTTCAAGCTTCAACTTTGAAGATGAAAGATCCCAAGGAGATGACCCAGGATGTGAAGAAGGTGGATGAAGTGGGGTGTAACCCACTGCAACAACCACAGTTAAATGAGAAAATACTGACAGGTGAGCATAAAATGCTTTGTGAATCTTTGAACATATTCTACAACTGTGTAAAAGAGAAGGCAGGTATTTACAAAGAACTGAGAAAGCTAGAAGCAAAACACAAACAGAAAAAGGATGAGCCAGTTCGACACTGTCAAGAATGCTTAGTGTGTGCAAGTAGAGAGTGTTCCTTTGCTGGGTGTGTGGCTTGCTCCTTCCAACATCTGAATCCAGGACATGCCACTTCCTGGTGCCCAGCGCCCTCCATCCTTAGGAGCTTCCTAAGGATGGAACTCCAGCTCCAGCAGTTTCTCTCCTTCCTCTTCTCAGCCATGGTGTTTCATGTTTGTCCCCTGAGGAAACCTCCTGGTCCTCAGGTCCACCCCATCCTGGAGTCTTGCACTGAAGTGCGCTTTGCTCTGGGTCTTCCTCCTCCTAGACGAGATGTCATATAGCTATGGCTATATGCGACCAGCACCAGAGAAGCAGATGACTATTCTTAGGACTTGGATCAAGACAACTGAGATGACAGTATCAATGACAGTGACAGTGACAGACCAGATGGAGGCAGTGAGGGGGATGAGCTTGTGCACTGCTATTGTAATGAGCGGGAGAACACCAAAGAAAAGAACTCTGATCTGCGTGTGTAGTTTACAGATCTGCCTGGAAAATCAAGAAAGAAAGTGAAGAACCTGAAGCAGCTCCCTGCTCTCCAAGCCGTGCTGCTTCTAGACCAGAAATCCGTGAGCAGAGTGGGGAAGTAGAAGAGTTTTCAGCGCTCATTGCTGGTGACGGCTCCAATGACGCTGAAGCAGAAAAGCAACCAGAAAACCAGCAAAAAGAGCTTTGTCATTCTGACGGCACCTGTACCCCTTCTTCCGAGCAGCAGGGACCCACGCAGCTGTTGTCCTTCTCAGATTTGGGGCCTCCCATGCCAGGACCACCTCCTCTCCAGCACCACTACACAATGAATCCTCCGCCCTGGCCTGTGCCATGCACCCACCCATCCTGTCCTCCACCTGGACCTGCCCTTCCTGGGCTATTCCCTCTAGCTCCCTCAGCGAACCTAGGGTTAGAGTGTGCCTCACCCAACTTGACTCAGCGCCCCACAGCACATGCCACGAGGGTAGCCACTCCCGAGAAGAAAGCACAGCACCAGTGCCTAGCCACAGGTCACTAATCTCAGGGCAGAGAGAACTCGCTTTGTGCCTGCTGTGCCTACAATACCTCAGGAGAACAAAGGGGTCTCGCTGCTCCCCAAAGGAAGCCAGAGGATGTTTCCACAGTGGATCTCTCCAATGCAGCCCCCAAAGAGCCGAGAATATAGCTCAGTGGTTTAAGTGCCTGCCTGGCAAGCACAAGGTCCTAAGTTCGATCGCCGTCACCAGATGGATGATAGATAGATAGATAGATAGATAGATAGATAGATAGATAGATAGATAGATAGATAGATAGACAGACAGACAGACAGACAGATGATAGATAGATGATAGATAGATGGATGATAGATAGATAGATGATAGATAGATAGGCAGAAAGACGGACAGACAGACAAAGATAAAAACACAAAGCGTCCCCAAAATCTGGTCCCTGTACTCCCATCTCAGTACAAACTCAGAATGATGTCTATTAAACTTTCCGAAATGAGATGGCAGGGCTTCCGGGACACAGCTGATGCCCAAATAGGCATCTGTTCACAGCAGCTGTGCAAGGAGCAGGACGCTGACGGTAACACACAGGTGAAAGGACTACTTCCAACGCAGGTGTTTTCTCCTGTCAGCCCAAGGGACTGTTCTGGAATTTACCCTTACCTGGGAGCTCCCTCCCACGGAGACAATCTCGTCCGGAAGACTGACTAGCGAGCAGGGCTGCAGATAGCCACCCTTCTCTTTCAGATCTTCTGTTCTCCAAGTTTCTGGAAATTGGTGACTCGATGATCCTACTTACTTCTTTTAACTCTCTTCTTGCATGCCATGATCCCTGGAATTGAGCTTTCTCAAAAAAAAAAAAAAAAAGTTTATTTCATCTTACTTTTCATGCTTATTATTAATATCTCCTGGAAATGTTTTGTAGCACTTTATTTGTGAATGGCTCACAATGACATTTCCTAATTCAAAGCAGGATGTGCAGAGAAAAATGTACAATTCTTTGATTAAAATTATTTCCTATTACCTACACTTCATTTTGTGGAAAAAATAGATGTTCTATACCAAGACAGTCTGTTTGATGATATCTAGTTTTATGCACAGCAAAGAAGCAATGCTTAAACCTTAGATTTTTAGGGAACTATTGTTTCTGTTACAAAAAAGATTTTACTGAAAACATGGTAAAAACAGGGTTTTGGATTTTTAAGGGAGAGAGAACAAGAGAAAAATCTTTTTCTTCCAGATCATCAAACTCTCTTCAGTGACACTCTTCAGGGACTAAAAATAATCTGATTCTTTTTCTTTATGCATAGAAACCTCATCTTCAAAGATTACATCTTGAAAGGGAACTAGAGAGGGAGAAGGAGAAAAAGGGGCTGAAGGTAGGGTAGGGGAATAGGGAAAAAAGAAACAAAAATAGATTGTGTTCAGCTATGAATTTCCTATGGTGAATGTGATCAATATGAACATCTAAATTGTACCAATATTTTTTAATTATACCAATAAACTTAATAAAAATAAAGTTTCTCTGAAAAAGTAAAACTTAATTTTTTAAACTTACGTATTTGCTCCAAAGCTCTGTAGCTGATTTTATTTTTATTTATTTTTATTTTTTTTTACTTTGAAGTTGTCATTTATTTTTATTTTTTTATTTTATTGAACTACAAATGTCAATCAGACAGTTTCAAGACACCTTAACAATACAGATTCAATAAGTTAATACATTGCAAATTGTTTTCATAATGTTTTGGTATTGTACAAGGTGCATACATGATATATTTACAGATATTATTTTAGCAGATATCTCTTATCAGTGAATTAATAGTGTAACTGCTTACTTATCTTATTTTTTATACCTGAATTATATCAAAAATTCAATAATTATTTCCCTAGTGGATGACCGTAGTACTAGAAGCTGACATAATATCCTGTCCAACCACAATTAGTGCAGATCTTGCCTCTCATAGAATTATGT
>PVKA01006363.1:0-65255 GCA_004027165.1 Ctenomys sociabilis
CTTGCCTCTCATAGAATTATGTAGAAGCACAGCGTTATCTATCCCAACTGTACTGTCTATACACACACATCATGATTTTTTCTTTCTACAACCCTTCCTTTGTCTACACCTGTCAAAAGTGGGCACTCCATTGACATTCAACTACCTTAGGTGCTTGAACTCGACACCACAATCCAACACAGTCCAGCATTCTGCAACCCTAGGGAGTTATTCAAAGAAATTGTCGACCATATCCATTTACAGCTCAGCTTAATATTATGGGCTCACAATATATACTTCATTTTTATACTTTTATACTTTTCTGCTGGATGGTTAAGACCTAGGTAGATCCAAACTTATATACCAACACATGAACTTTATATTTCCTATGTGGTCAGTGAAGTCTTCTCAGGGTTTATCTTGTAGTCCTGTACATTATTCTGTAGTTCCTTTGTCTGTGTCATCCATGTGGATGAGCCGTGACTCATCCACATGGTTGACTCTGATTTTTATCAACTCAGCATGTACTATAATATCACACTGAATACAACAGACAGATCTACAGATATCACCGTCCCTTTCCAAGTTTTCCCAGCTTTCTTAGCAAGCTGTGGGTGGCATGTGTAACTCTTGCACTTGCTAGCAGAGGCCTTGGGGTATAAGACATTCACAAAGCAGCTCCACATAAAGCATCTACCCAGAAATGGAGATGGAAAAGTCATCTTAAAATATTATGACTGGCATTTTATGAGCCAGTTCAAATATGGGGGACCCTAATCACTGTGAATGACAACCTAGTGCTTGCAAATCCACTAAGTACTAGAATAGCATGCTCCATTTAAAAGAAAATTTTCTAACAGTAAATACAGCAGAAGGCTATAATTACAAACTTTCAATGACTGTGAGCCATGGGAAAGCCATTTAGTGATAAATTAGAGGGCCATAGAAGGTTATCACCTGCTTAACTAAGTTTCTATTGATTCTATCAAGTTGTTTCCCTGCCAATATCTGGGTTATGATGCAAATGTTGGAAGAAGTCATTTTTTCCAAATCTAAATATTATTAATTGCAAGGATTCATTTCAAAAGGTATGTGGCACTTTGACTGGCAGAAGAAGTTCTGCTTGACAACCACTAATTATACTTAGCAATAAATACTACTTATATTTGCATAATTATGTTTTCATTTAGAGTCTGTTCACCGATTTTGCTTTCTTATACCCCATGGTGCACATGTGAAGTATTGATCCTACTTCATTGTATAAGTAAATTTTTGATTTTGCTATAAAATTCAGTCCCATGGGACTAGTACATGTCTTAACTGTGTTTGTCTGTTAATAAATCATTATAATTACATATTCAGTGCATGAACATGGAATCGATACTGAGTAGTATGCTTAGGAGAATTTGTGGGACATGTAGGCAAAATTGTCAGCTTGTCCAGAACACTGTGGAGTGCATGGGAAAGGCCTGGAGGTGAAGCAACAGGACCAATGAGGATGAGGGATGTGTGAAGTTCAAAGCACACATCTCAACAGAATGAGACCAAGGAACAAAACAGCCAGCAGACACCCACGGCAGTAAGTGCAGTGCAGGCTGAATCAGATTTTCTAAATGTGCCTTTGTGACACACAGTTGTGTATCTCACCTGGTGACATTTGCATGTTTAGGTATTTGTTTCCAGGCTGTAAATAGAAGTTAAACAAATCTATCTACAAGAACAATAACCATAGCCATATTTGAAAATGGAAAAACTTCAAACAAATACATAATACAGAATTATGTTAAAAGTGATTATTAAATTGTGATAGTAGTAAATGGAAGCTTTATGTACTCCAAACATGTATCAATAAAAGTAAAAATTGGAATAAATAAAAATAAGAATTAAAAAATAAAAATGTAATATTAAGCAGCTTGTAAATTTACTTAATGAATATTAGATCATGTAGGAAATGATCATGTTATATTAGGTGAAAATGTGATATAAATTATAGAACACCTCAACATTATGAAACAATGTGTATATAATATGAATCAATGTGAACATATTTCTGAGTATGAACATATCTATCTATAAAATGAGATAAATTAAAAATAGAAGTCTGTGTTTTCAAAAGCATAGGTACATTTATTTTCCTCTATATTTTTCTGTACTTTATAGTTTTCCCACAATAAAACATTCAACTTATTATATATTTTCCTAAAAACCATTTGTTTTTATTGTGTACATCTATAAGGCATACAACTTGAGATTTTAACAATTCTATTTTTGAACTTGTTTTTATAGTACCAGAGTTAATTGTTTGCTTAACATAATGCAAGTAAAAACTGAAAGCTATTATTGAAGCTCTAATAATAATCAAAAGCTAAAATTTTGTTCTAAAATTTCTACTTTAGCTCAAAAATTCCATGAATTTTTTAGAATTCTGTCAAAGGTACTTAACAACGATCTGAGTGACTAGGTTGTTTGAGGATGTTTCATACAACTGTATTTATAATAGGCAAGTATGGAATGAGCATTTTAGTCTATCAAAAGAGGATTTATAAAACAAGTTCTGATATAACTGGCATGAAATTCTGCTGCCTTAAAATGATATTTAGGTAACACAAACTCACCTTCAGAAAGAATCCACATGGCCTGTTTATAAGTAATAAGAGAGAATAACTACTAATTCAAAGCAAAAAAGCACTGGCCCAGGTGAGGAGTCCCTGCCATTCACCTCTGCATCCTCACAGGGCTACACACTCAGGCTCATTATCACCAAGTTTCCATATTTCACAAGAAACTGCAAAATTAGACCCAACTCCCAGCATACACCACATCCCAGGCCTCCATTTTATTGAAAACAAACAAACAAAAAACAATATGCTGTATTTCTATGTAAAAAAATTAAAAATATTGTTTAAGTCTTGGTTGAAATAAATGCTATAGGCTGGATTTTGCCCATTATGAATTTGTAAATTTTGATGTAAAAGTAATTTTGTACCCAGGTAATAGTGCCCAAAACATTAACAAAAATTAACACATAGGTTTAAAATATCACATTAAAGCTATGTGCTTATGCCTGTGGCTTTGTGTTATTCATATAAATGAATATAATATACAAAGAAAAATGAATCTGTGATGATATGAAAGAGATTTCTCAATAAAGGTCTATTATGAATGCTTCTATGTCACTTAATCCTATTTAAAACTTGTTTAGTTTTTATAATAACAAACATATTTTATGTTGTAAGAATGACATATAGTAGAAGTATGCCTGTGCATGTGCATGTGTGTATTATTTTATTCTGTCTCAAATGGGCCAGAACAGGAATATTAGATAAAGCGGGTGTAATTTACTTTGAGGAGAATCTTAGAAAACAAAATCCTTTGGTAAACAAGATGGTTAAATAACTAAGCATAATTTCACAGTATTTATAGGAAAAAGTGTTGGAGATGTGTGCTTAAAGGCATAATAATGTCTTGTAATTGGCAGAAGACCAGCAAATGTACCTGTGACCTTGACTACTGTCCCTGTAGTTACTACACATCAGAGTGAGGCCAATAGTGAAATGTTTTAGGGAGACAGACACGAGGAAGAATCTTATAAGTCATTATTACTATTTATATGTACATTGAGTTAAATCATACAGTAGAGCATTCAGAACATTAGAAACACTCAAAAATAAGACTATGAAAACTATTTGTTTTGAATAAGAAATTCTTCCATTCAGTGAGTTGATAGAAGAAATGCTTTTAATGTCAAGATCATGATGCATTTTGAGATCTAATTGAGAACAGGGACAAGTTTGAGGCCTGATTGATTTACTACTCAATTGATTCTTTCAATAGAGCAAGGCTGAGCTCTGTCTGTGGGATTCAGTGGAACAGAATACAAGCAGAAACACATCTCCATAATGGAAATTAAAATACACGGGAAACAAACCATTAAATATGTACACAAAGTAGAACACGCAATGCATCCTGAGAGAAGAAATATCAAGATGATTGTAGGCCTAATGCTTGCCCCAAGAGTAAGTCCTCTGTACATGGGTTACTTTGCTTTTTTCTTTCTCACTCTATACACCCTACTCATGCTTCTATTTCATTTTTCATAGAGAGAGTCATTAAGAGTATAACAAAATCACAAGTATTGATTTCCTTTGGAACTCATGATCTTACATTATGAAACAAGGGTCAGGATCCAGTGAGCTCTTAAAATGGGAGCCTTAGCTGGGGAGATGGCTCAGTGGAATAAGTGCTTCCCTGGCAAGCGCAAGGGCCTGAGTTCAATCCCCAGTTCTGCAAATAAATAAATAAATAAATAAAACCAACTTTTAGGCTGAGGCAGGAGGATTGTTGTGAGTTCGAAACCAGCCTGAGCTACAAAGTGAGCTTAAAGCCAGCCTGAACTGCATAGTGAGACCCTGTCTCAAAAAGACAAAAAAAAAATAAATAAATAAATAAATAAAATAAAATAAAATAAAATGGGAGCCTTAAAAGGGTCTCAGGATTTTTTTTTGGAAATATTTAATGTTTTTTTCTCCCCTTCTTCTTTAATAATCTAGATATGGAAACCTGAAGATCACAGGACTACAGTTCCTTCCATTACAAATGTGTTGGAGATGTGATTTTAATAAACTGAATATTTATAAGTGATGCATTGCAGTCTCCTAAAGGTCTTATATTTAATATATGTGATTAACCACCATTTAAAGAGAAAAAGTTTCTATGCTGCACCCATCCTTACAGAGTTATCTGTAAGAAACAGAGCCACTTGTCCAGAGTATGCAGTTGCAACTCTTTGGCCAATGCACCCCATCACATAAGGCACTTTATCACATATTGAAGTCTCCTGCAAGCCTGAAAATGTAACAGTGTCAGGATCGAGCTCCTGAGAAAATCATATATAATTGGTACAGTCTGAGCTTCACAATGTAAAAATTCCCCAAGAGATTTCAATGTGCAGCCAAAATTAACAACCGCCTACCTCAGAGTCTCTCACTCTGCTAAAAAGTCAGACTGTTTCTCACTTTCTCTGTTTTTTCTGATATGGAGATACTTGTCAGTCTTTTGAAGGTGTGTTCAGAGAGTCTCCTTAGCTCTGCATGTTGACAATGCAGTTTGAAACATACCACTTCAAACTTCCCAAACTGAGGAAAATCAGTTCAATTGTATTTCCAAACTTGGTATGTTTATGTTTAGCCTATTAAGTAGGTTGTGTGGTGGGCATAATTAACCCCATTTTGTAGTAAATGAAGATAAAGTCAGAGAAAATAAGTGAAGTGCACATTGTTCTGGAGCTAGAACAACATTTTTTTTTCTTTGAGAAAAGCTCACATCTTCTTACCCCAGATGAAGTAACTGTCAAGCATCATACTTGTACTCATATCATTGACAATGGAGCAACAGATTCTTCCCTTCAAGCTTCACTACAGTGTTACAATAGCAAAAGCTAACATGGTCCTGAACAAAGTACCCATGCAGACCAATGGAATAGAATTGAGAACATAAAAATGGTCGTATCCCTCTTAGGCCAACTGAATTTTGACAAAGGGTCCGAAAAGATGCAGTAGAGAAAAGATATCAGCTTTAAGAAACAGTGCTGAGAAAAGTGGTTATCCACATGCATACAGAATAAATTAGGACCATAACCTTTATCCTGTAATGTCTCAGTGGGTCAAATACCTGGTTATAGAAAACTAAATTCTGAAACTGTTGCAAAATACAAAGGGGAAACACTTGACTACAGGGGTACAGCAAAGACTTTCTGAACAGAGCTCCAGTAGTACTAGGAATAATACTAATAATAAGCAAATGGAACTGTATCAAATTCAGAGCCCTTCTGCACTGCAAAGGAAACCATCCACAGAGCGAAAAGATGACCTGCAAAAGTGGGGAACCTTTGCGGCAGCTACTCTTCTATCAGAGGACTAACATATAGATGATACAAAGGACTAAAAAATAGAAAAACTCACACTCCTAAAATCAACAACTAGTAAAATTAATCTGAATAAACATTTTGCAAAAGAAGTACAAATGTGTAATAGTCACATGAAAAAATGTTTGTCATGTTAATTGATAAGAGAAATGCGAATGAAAAAAAGCCTTGAGATTTCATCTTACACCAGTTAGAATGACTGTCAGCAAAATAAAACAAATCAACCCCAAAGGAACAATAAAGTGCATTAAAAAAACTTACATGGAAGCAATGAAATATTAAAATCCTACATTTTTGGTGGGAAGGCAAACTACAAACTCTAGTGCGCAACTAAGTTAGCAGTAGTGCACACTGCATATTTCCATTGTAAAAATTATTGTGATGATTCCTCATGAGACTAAACGTTTATACATCCCTTGAAACTGTCATATCTCTCTTGAGAACATTCCCAAGAGTCAAATAAATCACACCGCAGAGATGTATACATCGCCATGTTTGCAACAGATCAACTCAAAATACTAAACTATGCAAGCAGTCCAGTTGTCTATCTGTGGATGAACATAGAAAGAAGAGATAATATATAAACACAATGGTTATCACTCTGCCATAGAAGAAGGCTAAATTAAATTCATGTGAAGGAGTGGATGGGTGGATCTTGGGATTATAATGTTAAAGGAAATAAGTCAGATACAGAAAGTGAAATGTTAAATGGTTTCTTTTATATGAGAAATTCATTTGTGAAGAGAGAGTAAAATAAAGGTACACTTTTGTGTACCTAGAATGAAGGAGCAGAGAAAGGGCATCTAGAGAAGGGAAGGTGGGACAGTGGAGGAAGGGGATGAAATGACAAAAGTATGAATATATATATATATATATATATATATATATATATATATATATATCCACAAGGTTGTACATGTCATTTATTTCAAATGTATATTAACAACAAAAAAGTCCATGAATAAAAATGCAGTAGATCTGTGGGTAGAAAGAAAGCTAAAATACTTCAACAGAAAAGACATGATGTGCTCAGCCATCAACGGGGCTTAGTCAGCTGTATTTACAGTCCCAAAAATGGGATGAAGCATCATGACAAAAGGAGGTTTTATGAACCCAAGAAAAACCACATCAAGTGAAATAAATAATTCATAGATAGAGCAAAGGTCACAGATCTGGCTCTGATAACAAAGTATCTAAAATGAGTGTTGATATGTTTCTCGAGCTGTCCCATCCTCCAGGCCAGGTGCAGAGGAAAAAAATAAAACTATTACAGACCTAGTAAGAGATAAACAAATAATAAAAATTAACAGTGGAGATGAATTCTAAAATGATGATTCTTTGAACAATCCTCAAAAAATTTCATTTGCTATGTTAATCTAATCTGAATCCCATTTTGGGGAAAAATAGAACTCTTTTTTCTTTGGCAGGAATTATGCGTAAATCACATTCAGATGTTTCTAGAAACAAAGTACTAAAAATTATCAAGAACCAGTAACCATGGGTAGTGTCATTCCTGTCCGTGGCCAAGACAAGAGCAGAATGCAGATCTCTTACTTTAACTTCACTTTACAAAGTTCTTTATTAATTAAGCACAAATAATGCACTGATGTTTGCAATCAGAACGTTCACTTAACAAACAAAATAATACAACAGTACCTCTATCATGTTTGACATAACTTGCCATTATAATCTGAGCTTCTTTATAGACTAATTAGTATGAGCTATGCTCTATTTCAACATTGATTTACATTTTCTAGCACATTAGCCTTCCCTTGGTCTCTTCACAAAGCTCCATCCTATATGGAGGTTAGAGTCCCTAAAATTTATAATTTGGTGAAGAAAATGCTTGCATTAATAATTAGTCCAATAGTAGTCATTGTCTACAGTAAGAAAAAAAATTTATGATGTATGAAAGGAAATATTATATTAATTTCCTTCAGCAAAACCAGATAGATATTTGATTTACAATCTAAACTTCAAAATTTATATAAAACTTAAATAAATACAATCTTTCCCTAGGGAAAGTTATACTTGCAGAATTCTTGGCTAATTACTCAGTCACTGAAAGACAGAAGTCACCACATAGATAAAAAGAACCTTCTTAGGTAATAGAAATCTAAGTGAATTGCAAACTATTTATGTGTGTTTTTATCCTGAACAGTATCAGTTTCTCAGACTTCAAGAATTTGTAGGAGGATAAGCACATCTAGTACAAACCAGAGCACATTTTAGATGATGTGGACATGTTGTTTGGCTTCTCTCCCCTATGCATGTCTATAAAACTTACTAAAACAAGTCAGAGTTGTGCCCCAGATTTTATATGTGCAGAAGGGAAGCAGAAATCCAACCCTATTGCCCAGCACACCGGGCTAATAGAATTGCTAATTCTGTTGGTCAAGTTATTCAATGAGTTATTGCATTGAAAAGTGACAAATGTGTCACACATCTGCCTTGGCATCTCAGCCTGTGGTATGGTAAATAAGACAGCATGAGAGTTTAGGTTCTCCCCCTGTAATATAGTAATGTGTGATTTGGAGGTGGAGAGAGAAAGAGAGACAAGATAGGAAGGGAAGAGAAAGGAGAGGGGAGACAGGAGTGGGAACTAGGAAGAGGGAGATTATGTAGAATTCAAAAATATGACAGGGGCTAGGTCATTATTCATAAGTAATACTTTGACATTAGCTTATCTGGCTGTTTCTCACTGTATGAAGAATTATTAGTGGAAACCTGAAGTGATCATGTCAGAGGTCTGTTTTCAAAAGATATGCAGCACATGAAGCACAGAGTGCAAGCCTCGTGTGCAATAAATGGCCAAGGAATATGAACTAAATGGCTTTGGATTTGTATTGAGATGTTTGTTGTTTAGTTTATGTAAGACTAGGTATATTGAGCCTCAGGATAAAACAATTCCATATGTTCTGATAGATGGAAAGCTTTTTGAAACTCTAAATAGCAAACCATGCTATTTCAGATAAGTAGAAGCTGCTGGCTGTGAGTTCCCTTGGGATACATTGACTGACTGAAGAACTCAGGCTGTTGAAGTCAGCCCAGCAATGCATGGTAAGCCATGGTCAAAACACTTTTACTTTACGTTAATTAAGCAGAAGACTCTCATGCAAATGGCTTTGTGTGACTCAATAGCTGTCATCTATCCCCATCTCTTCTGCAGCTGTTCTTTCTGAGTCTGCCTGGAAACTTTTCACACTGGGCTTTCTTGAAAGCCAAACAAGGTACCTCCAAGAGAACTCTGCTTTTTCTGGAAGCAGGAACCTCACCATGAACCAAACCAAAGGATGGATGCAGCTCAGGCTAATATATTTGCTGAAGGAACAGACTCCTCTAAGCCAATAGATGGTTCTCGTTGGAATTACATTTCTTGTTGTTTCATATGTTATCAGTCAGACTCTAGAAGTTACATACAATCATGTTTAAATTATCTGCTGCCTTAGATTTGTCTAACTGTTCATCATCAAAGATGTATCTTTGTCTCATGCTCTTCTTATTGGCTGGAAACATGCTGATGATATGGTATGATGTGAAGATCAGAGAATGTAGCTAGGTCCACACTGCCAAAATGAAATAGTAAATGAAATAATCATCACAAGGAAATCACTTCCCAGTTATAGGGATTTCCTAGAGGAGGAAGAGCGCAAGACACCCCACATAAGCAGATCTGAATATCTAAAGAATTACACAGAGTCCCAAATGATATGAATTGTGAACATTCACTTTAGTGAATGAATGTCAGATATTAAACTAGACAACACAGGAGAAGCTTCAGAATACTAGCTTGATTATATCTGCAGAGATATCCCACAAATTTTCTAGAAAAATAATTAATCTCTTATAATCTTGGTTTAGGACTTAATAAAATATATTCTTTGTCTTAATTATAGTTTAATAGTCATAAACATCTCAAAGAATGAAAATTATAAATCTATTTAAAGTAAAATAAATAAGAAAACAGAAAACCATGTAATAGGTAAGGTACTTTTACATATTTAGTAGTTACATGGTATGTACTAACTTGCTGGTAGGGTCAAGGGCCTTGACTCTACTATAAAATGTACTTTGTAAACATTTGGTGAATTATCCAATAGTTGTTATTTTTTGTAGGTATAAACTAAACTTTACTTCAGGATTTAGCAACTGAAATTGATAAGAACCTCAAGGAAAGGGCCAGGCAGATAGTTCAGTGGACTACCAAGCCTGCTTAAGCAGAGGGTAGCAGCCAGTGTTCGATTCTCAGCATGCCCCGGCGGCCCTGGAGCACGATGAAATGATGATCAATACTGGGCATGGTAGTACGCAGCTGTAATCCCAGTGCTGGGGAGGCTGAAAATAGGAGAATCACTACAAATCCAATCTGTGTAGTGAGACCCTGTAGACCCTGTACACACACCCTGTCTAATTACATAAAAAAGAGCCTCAAGGGAAAATGGCCCCAAATTCTCTATGAACTAGCTAAAATTAAAGAAAAGCTTGTTTTACACAAAGCTTCTATTCCTGCCATAGTTAGAGTAACTAGACTTAAGTAATTTGGAATACTCTAGAATGTATCTTGATTCATATTATTAACCCTAAAATTGATGATGAGCATACATCTAATTCAAATGAGAGACCCTCATTATTAATTACCTGAAAGTCAATTTTGTGGTATTTTCTTCACATTTCTTCTCCCCAAATACAGAGAGAAAATAGCTAACCCACATATTCAAAGATATACTGACAAAAAAACCCACAATAATGGTGCTCTACATCTGAATCATAAACCAAAATATCTGTCTTTAAGACTTAGCCTATTTATGTCAATATACATAAAGAACTTAAATTGTATTGGATCATGAGGGTAAGAACTTCCCACACATTGCAAAAGTGCTATCCAATAAGCCACTAGAGCAGTCATGAGTCTGTTCTGCCTTAGCGAGAAAACTAAAAAGTGCTAGAGCAACTTAGTATGGAAAAGAGTAATGGAAATTAATTTTATTTAAGACATCCTCAAACTTAGTAATTTATCAACTTATCAAGGGCCAGAGCACATGCATTCCATCTTTTAATTCTTGCCAAATGAGCTCCATGAGATGTTTGATCATTATTCCTATTCCCCACATTTAGAAACTTAGACTAGAAGTACAGTATGTTGAAAAGCACATCTTATTGTGGTTTTGAACTCTCCTTTAAGGTCAGTTGAACTCTCATCTATAACTTTGAGACGTTTGCTATCCAATGAAAGGTACTTTCTTATTTCTGAGGGAACTTAGTCATTTCTAGCAGAATACTTGAGACATGAAATGTGCTTACCCAATCTTTAAATTAATAAATGAATAGACATATAAAACACTGTTAAATTTGTCACATAACAATAGACCAAGCAGACTTTAAGAGGTTAAGTGACTTTCTTCATGGACATCAACTTGAAATCCTTCAAACAGAAAGTGACTGAGATCAACTTCCAAGAGAGTCGTAGTCCCTTTAACCACAGTACAAAAGGAAGAGGCTAAATCCTTCACTAGTGTTCAATTAACATTAAGGGACCTAATGCACTCTGATATATACTTTGCCCAACAAAGTGACCAAAATGTTCACAAATACTTTAAAATCAATGTGAAAACAGGAGATTGAGTTTTCCTTGCTAGCTTCCCTCACCACATGAGTAATGTTTATGATGAAACCTTTGATTAATTCATAGACTGACCCTGACCAACTAACTTCCCTTTATAACTTCTATTTTTTCTTCTGTAAAATACTGTTGATAACACTTTTTCTACCTGCTTCACAGAGATGTGTATAAAAGCACTTAGAAAAATACAATGATCTCTTCAAAAGCAAGGAAAAATATTAAATGTCACTGTAGCACTCCTACAAAATGATTTTTTATGGTCAAAGAAACATCAGCTTATCAATCGTGCAGATAAACTGTACAAATTTAAGGCTGTACATAGTTGTTGCAATAGTAATTTAAAATAAGTCCCTCTAATAGTTAAATAAAAAGTTGCCAGAGCTCTTTACTGGATGGTTTTGATTGAAGGAGGGCATCCCTTAAGAAGTTATGGAAATTTAGATACAGAGACTCAAGTGCTAAACTGCAAAGTGACATTTTTTTCTGAACTTTTTCTACCACTCTTGCTATCAGTTCCGCTGCAAGGTAATATATGACTGCATTTCATTTCTGGGCAAGCACATTATTTACTCAAAGGAGAAATATTTTTCTGAGGAAAAATTGTCTTTGGAAACTTTCAAGGGCATTTGAGAAGTAGTACTTCAGCCCCAGACACAAAATTATGAGCACTTATTTGTATTTCTGTGTTCCAAAGGAGCCATTTTTAAAAGTCCTTCATTTAAGCTTATTACAAGCATTCATCTTCCCTTTCAAAAAATAGCAATTAAAGAAAACTTCATTGATTTCTAGTTTCCCTTGGTGTCACCTTATAATACGTATTTTTGATCAGTTCATGGCATCATTTTGTCACTTTGAACTTTTTCTAGTTTGTCTGTCTCTAATTTGACCTTCTAAGAAGATTTTTATCATGTACATTTGACTTCACTAAAGCTATTCACTCCACCACTCTAACAACACATTTTCCTTAATTTATTTCTGATTTAGCAAACCATATGCAACAATGCCATGTAAGTACAAAAATTAACATTTATTCAGAGATGAAATGCTAGGCCCAGTCTTAGGAGTTTATCAAATCATGTACAAATCCTATAAATCAGCTAGTATCAATATTCTCACTTCAGAGATGAGAAAATTTAGCACAGCTTGACTTTCCTGAGAGCACACACAAGTAATGGTATTTTTATGGCTATGTATCATCTGAACCCAGTCACTCAAGGGTACTGAAATCCTCCAAACACCCAATAAATAGAGGACATCAGTGTCTGAAAAGGGAAAAATAGCTTAAATGTTAATTACTGTGATAATTTTGAGTCAGTCTTATGTTGCAATATTGCCTGTCCTTATTCAGCCACAGCCTCACTGTACCTTCAGAATCTAATACAAGATAGGCCCCCAGGAAATGTTCTCAGTGAGGAAATATAGGACTTTATTGGAAGAACAAAACAACTCATGGCTAAATCAATGATTAGTGTTGACTGTAGTATAAACAAGAACAGTGCTATCATAAAAATTTATTCTGTGTCTACCCCTACAATTCTTCTCAAACTGTGTTCCTGTTTGTTGCCCACAGCACTGATTAGAACAGATAAAGACCAGTCTGATGCTGCCATTACGTATATAGTCTGAAGCTCATAGGCTACGTTGAAGTAAAAGTTGTATTTAAGTATGATTCTCTTTTCTGTGTGTAAGACAGATTCTGAGATAAAGACTGACTTGTCATACTTGTGGGTGAAAAAATGAAATCGGAACATCAGGTCCCTTAGTTGAGTCACTTAATTCTGTTATCCCATTTCCATGTCCATTTCTTTGCATACAAATGCCTTTAAGTCAAGTTCATCCAAGCACATATGCCAAATCAATGACTAATGAAATATCAGTGAATACAAGGGAAAAGTTTCCAAAATTTTTCTACAGAACATCTTAGTATGAATTTGCAAATGTAGCATTCAGGTTCATTAGCATGCAGAAAGTCAAATGACTATTGTTGAACTAGAAAACTTGATGAGTGTACTGAGAAATTGCTGTCTATTTTAAACCTAGAAAACTAGAAATATTTTAAGAATGATGGGCTGATGATATAGCTCAGCAGTACAGTGCACTCACAAGTTCAAGGTCTTTAGCTTGTTTTCCAGCACACTCAAATAAGGTATTTCTTTATACTTTCTATACAGGTGACTGTAAAAGTCATTAACTTTAAAAATCATATATATGACAAAGAAAAGTTAATCTAAGGTGGATTATGAAATAAAACACACAAGAAAAACCCTAAATGTGATATTTTGTCTTTTCTTAAGTGAGAAATAATTGTGTTTGGATCAATAAAAAATGAAACTTACAAAAGAATTGCAATCTGAATAATATTTAATTCTATTTTTTATTTACTTATTTTTAGGGGGAAGGGTCTACAGGATATTCAGGGTCTCACAACTAGGTGGGACTCATAGTGATTCTCCTGTTTACAGTCTCCCAAGAGTTGGGATTAGAGGCGCCCGCCACCACACCCAGTCTCAATTGCCATCTCAGCGCTCCGCGGAGGCGGGGCCAGCATGGCAGGCCCTGGGATAGAAACCCAGTCCCCTGTGCTTACTTGTAGGCACTTTAATCTGCTGAGTTATTTGGCCGGCCCTGAATAATATTTCAAAATATTGATAACTATGGTTTATATGATTCACCCAAAAATCATAAATGTGTAAGTATTGTATATATGTAAGAGTATATACATGACGGAAATAGGGACTGTAGAGGACTATACATATTGGTTTCAGTCTTGAAACATGTAGAATATTGTATATTCTTTCATTACTGTCAAACACACATGCTAAACTACTATACTGAAATATGTGTGCGTGTGCACGCACGCACGCACGCACACACACACACACACACACACACACACACACACACTGCAGGATCCCTTCTGGTCTTGAATTTAAATAGAGTATTTGATGAAGTTTCTTTTATTCTCTAAGATGTCTAAGTCAAATGTTTTATATACTTACTAAAATAAAAGACAAAGCAAGACACTAGAATACTGGAAAATTTAAATATATATATTTTATGATTTCAAGGTATTAACATTATCATATAATTATCAAAATAGAAAAAAAACAAGCCATTAAATACTCTAATTTTAATTTTACATAGCATTAAACCAAATGCCTGAACTAAAATATATTATAATGAGAGCAAGATAATCACCATTTTTAATTTTTTTTAGTGTATTTAGTATAGGGTCTCATTGCACACAGCGAACTCCTAGTGATTCTACTGTTATCAGTCTCCCAATGCTGGGATTATAGGCGTGCACTACCGTGCCCAGTCTCAATCACTGTCTCAGCTATCCAGATGGCCCTAATCATCCTTGTAAAGATCCATAATTTTTTGCAAGGAAAGAGAATTTTGAAGCTATCAATGAATTTATTAATTGCTTGTTGATTAGTTGACTTGTTAATGCAGGGTGCAATAACATTTTTAAGTCCTTAAAAACTAAGTAAAGAGCTGGCAAGATAGCTCAGTGGACTAAATTTCCTGCTCAAGCAAGTCTAGGTAAGAGCAGAGACCACAGTTCAATTCCCATACCTCATGCCAAGCCAGCCCTGCCTCTACTGTGGACTGAGAAGCCAGAGGCCAGACCTAGTGGTACACACTTGTAATCCTAGCACTGGGGAAGCTAAAAGCAGTAATCCCATGCAACAACCAAATACATTAAAAACTGAGCAAGCAAACAAGAAAAACCTAAATAATGTTTAGGCTTGCCTAACTTGAAGGAACTTTCTAGATAAAGAGCTATGCATGCACAGAAACACAAAGGAAATAAAACACGTTGTTCTCCAGACATTTGAAAGTTGCATAGGTAACCAGATACTCTTTGTAAAAAGGGAAAAATGGAAAGTTAAGAGTGGAAATGAAGTTTTGGAGATAAAAGTGTACAATATTTTGAACATGAAGGCTAGCAATTGGGGAGTTGTTTAACAGGCTGTTCTTGAATGACATGCCTATGAATGTCACAGCTGATAATTTGCTAGTCAAAGCATGAAATTTGTCATTCAATCTGGCTCTTTGTGTTTCTATTTGATGAAGCTAACTGAGCAGGGTTATTTTCAAGACTGTGAGAGGCTAAAGACAACTCCTATCTCCTTCTTTTGCTATAAAAACTGTAAACTTCAATTGAGACAATCTGTTAAGTAAACTTGAAACACCACTTCACAATCAAGGATGAAACTAAATCTTTGATAGTCTGGAGCCTGGAAAGGGAAGACTGCAAATAGTCAAGAATCCAGCATTTCTGTCCAGAAGATTAAGTTCTCTATTACTAAATATAGGAAAATAAATAAACATAGAGTACACAAAACTTATGAGATTTATTGACAAGAGTTTCCACATAACAGATTTCTTGGTATCCAAGCATTTGTTATCCATAGACTCATGATTAAGGTGCACCAAATCCACCCCTTCCTAGTTAGTAATCTATCCATTTTGTTTTGTCAGTTTCTCATTGTTGACTTTATGATTTAAACACAATGCCACATAACAGAAATAAAATGAAAGTGAATAAAATAAAACATTAGATTACACAGACAGATATAAGGCTTGTACCAGAAATCTGCTTCAGGAAGCATCCAAATCTATTGTCAGATGAAGAGTCTACCAAGATTCATAGATGACAGCATAAAAATATAAAAAACAGGGCTATAAAATAAACTTATTTGTGTATTAAATCATTAAAACGCCTGAGGAAAATCAATATGCTCATAGAAAGTATTTTGTCAGAATTATTCTGTTTGATTTTAGACGCTAATATTTTATATTTAGTGAATAGCAGGGTGCTGTTCTATAAGCCAATTTTGCTGGAATAATCTCTGCATAAAATATGCAATTGTTTTTCATTCTAGTAATTATGCATAATTATAATTTAGTCTAAATTTCATTATATGGAAGAGAAAATTTGCTGGTTTACTTAATGACAACAAATTTTAGCTAATTTAAACTAAAAAGTTGTCTTTAAATTTCTTTCTTTATTGTTTATGATTAGTTGCTATTACTAATTATAAGAATTTTTCTAGGGCTTAAAGCTTTTTTTCCTGCATTTTAGGGAAGGGTTTACAGGGTGTTCAGGGTCTCACTACTCGATTGTACTCATGATTCTCCTGTTTACAGCCTTCTGAATTCTGGTATTACAGGAGCATACCACCACGCCAAGTCTCGAATGCAGTTTCCACGTGCCCTGGGGGTGTAGTCAGCACAACAGGCCTGGGGATCTAACCCAGGCCTCTGCCTGTGCTTGCAGAAGCTTTAATCTGCTGAACTATTTAGCTGGCCTGTAAATGGCTTTTTATTTACAAAAAAAGTACTTGATATTGTGGTTTGGAGCTATATTGACCCACAAAAGTAGTAAAAATTTATAAGATGACTGGATTGTCTCGGTGCTGTATTCATTAGCAGATTCATTCACTGAGGTGCTCATGGCTGTCTTGCTGTTATAAGGTAGGGCATGATTAGAGATGAGTAACTGGGGTGTGCCTGGAAGAATGTAATCTTATACTTGGAACCATCATTATCTCTGACTACTTTCTGACCTGCATGATGTGAGCAGTTTTCCTTCATGAGGCCCTTTACTAGTCCATTTCTGCTCTGCAGGAAGCCAGCCATGGACTGCACCAACTGCACTGTAAGCCAAAATAAGCATACCCTTGAAAGTATAAATATTTTATATCAGGAGAGTAAAGGTGACTAATAGGGAGAATTAGAGCCATGAGTGGATCACTGCTGTGCTTGTACTTGGCGATATTGTTGAGAAGGTGTATGAGAGGAATTCAGAAATTTTTAGAGATAAAGATGAGAGGAGCCTATAGAACAGTGCGAGTAGGGCTTGATGTGAGATGTTGATAAGAGCTCAGAATTATTCTGTTTGATTTTAGACGCTAATATTTTATATTTAGTGAATAGCAGGGTGCTGTTCTATAAGCCAGTTTTGCTGGAATAATCTCTGCATAAAATATGCAATTGTTTTTCATTCTAGTAATTATCTACTTGTTTTCTAAGTGTGCATGGGGTGGTCAAAATGTCTGTAGCCATCTTTCCCACATGAACATGAATGTGGCGAGCTTTTCAGGAACATGGAAAGAATTAAGTTTCTTAACTGAGGCACCATTATACTGGTCAGTTGGGGTTGGAAAGATCAGCATTGAAACAAAGTCTAGTACTTTCCAGCAGAGCAATAGGAAACATGTCTTGAGTGAAGCAAGACCCCACACATCAAAGGGGCAAAAATATGAACATTTAATTTAAAGAGAAAGCATCTGGGACCTTGCTTCGGAAAGACTACCAGGGAATTAATTCTCTGTGATACATTTCACGGTGTAATTAGCCATCCAGGCACTCAAAGTTAACACAGCTATGAAGTCCTGATTCCTGCTCACTGAAGTTATAGATCTTGGAATCCTTAACACAGTTCTGATAGACATGCTGAATGTCACAATGATGGGGTAATGAGGGTTTCCCTATGAGATTTCAGGGGAAGGCCTGGGTAGCAATGCAGTGTGGCCCTGAGAGAGATAGAGAGAGTGCAGCTGAAGGTGAAATGGAGACATCAGGACTTTGGAGATACTGGGAATGTGAAATATCTGCTGAAGAAAGCAAGACAGTGAGTGGAGTCTGCCCAAGAGAGGAGCCATGTACATTACAACTAAAAAGGTCATTGGGGCAGAGACACTCAAGTAATGTGATGTTAACACGTAAGGACTACATGGCCTACATGTTAGATATGGAACTACAGGATTTAATGATTTCCCTGCTGAGTTTCAATCTTGCTTTGCTTCACTTCCTTTCTATCCTGTTTTTACCCTTTTAGAAAGGGAATATTTACTGTGTCACTGTATAATGGAAGTATTTACTTTTCTTTTGATTATTACAGAGGCATACAGCTAAAGGTTTTGTAAGAGTCTTTGAGAGACTTCGAACTTGAACTTTCCAGCAACACTTAAAGTAAGAGAGAATTCATTAATGAGATGGACATGAGCCTTTGGAGGAAAAGGGACAGTAGGTTATGGTTTAAATATAAAATGTTCTTCAAAGCCTCAGGCATTTTAAAGTTAACTGGATCATGAGGTTGATATTCTCTTCAGTGGATTCACTGACAAATTCATAGCTCCCTTGCCTGATCAAGAGATTAGGGCTTGTTTCGAGACAGATATCTGGGTGTTCCTTGGGAAGTCATGCACTTCTTTACCGCTAACCTTTTACCCTCTCTATTTCCTGGTATGAAGGATGTGTGCAGCTTTCCTCCCTCAGACCCTTCTACTACACCATTTACTCTATATATTCAGCCAGACACGGATGAAGTGCACTGAACCTCTGAGACAAAATGAACCACTTCCTAAGTTGCAGATGTCAGGTATTTTGTCCCTGTTTTAGGAATACAATTCATATATTTGACTAGGATTGTTCTTAATCTAAAGAGTATATCTGCATTCAATAAATAGACTTTAAAGTTAAAATTATCTAACTATAAAAGAGCATTTATTTTAAAACATTCTAACAGAACATAATCTAATAGTGAAATCCTGTAAGTTATAAGGTATAGAATATCCTGTTATTAAAATATTGTTTCACAGTCAAATGGATGCACAGCATATTTATGATACACATAGCTGTATTGGAAATTGGATGAGCCTATGTGTGAGCCTCCATCTAATTTCTAGAATTTCACTGGCAGTACTAGGGATGTAACTCAGCAGTAGAACTCCAGTCTAGTACATGTGAGAGCCTTGAGAATTTGATCCCCATTTTTGGGGAATAAAAGTCTATTCTAGTCTCAGTTATAGAGAGATTAGAATAGAATTTTCCAAAATCACTAGAAATAAGAACCCTTGTAATGTTTCCTTAGCAAAAGATAGTACAATCAAACAGAAATTCAAATGGCATGTCATAGCTCGGTCTATATTCCAGAAGCTTGCTTAAAGTAGAAGCATTTTTGTCTAATCTAGCATTGTTTGAACATATTTTAATGTAAGATACTTTTTCACTTTTTTCTTTTTCAGTTAGCATCAATTAATGTCTGAGAAATGATACATTCAAAATAGTTAACAAGGTTAAAAAGAAGGAACAGAATAATCAAACAGATATTTAGTTAGAACGGCTATGAAATAGGTAATCTGTGGAACTTGCCTTGGGGAGAAAGATCTGGTTTTAAACTGAGATCTTATTTGATAATCTCATTCTGTCAGTTTCCAAAATTTCTGTAATTCATCAGATTATTCTGTTAACCTTTGATAGACTTGAATGATGCTAATAGAAAAAAATTTAATGAAAATAAGTAAGAACTAAAGAAATAGAAGTTTTCATTAACTATCTAAATGTCTTTTAAGCCTGATTTAAAAAAATAGAAAACATTTCTTACTAGGTTATTTTTCTCAGGTAATTATCACTTGCTTGAGGAATACAAACATTCATTTATATGACTCATTGGGCTTCTTATTCCTATATTTCATGATGTAATCTTTGAAATGCATACATATATGTGCACATATCTGAGAAGAATAATCTCAGACATGTAAGGAATTAATTATTAAAAAGGCATAAAGGATCTGAAAATAGAATGAAGGGATAAAAGTGCAAATTAGCAAATGAGTTAACATTTAAGAAACAGGATAACAAATGTAAACATAAACTTTGGACAAAAGAAGACTAAGGAGAATGAGATCATAATGTTGGCCAAGACAATGTGAAAATGCAAGGAATTACTCAGCTGCACAAAGCAAACACCACACTGTAACAGTTGCTTTCTCATACACAGGCAATGAATTTGAGGTTCTTCTTCTTGTTGCTGAACCCAAACAATGGGAGGCTCCATTCAGGGGTCAGCATCCCTGAAAAGTAAATTGTTCACATCCCAGAAGAAAACATGCACAAATGATTCAGGGCCCCAGAAAGAAAGAAAAGATTAGTTGCTCTTGCCAACAAATGGCTTGGAAGATATAAATGCTTGCTGAGTTAATATATAAGTGATAATACTATATTTTCTTTAATTTAGTTAGGAAACTTAATTGAAGACTTTTAGCAGATGGTTCACTCTATTAGAACATAGAACTCAGTTCTGTAAAGGAAACAGTGTTCTTCAATGGTGCAGGAATCAGTCTTCTTTATCTTTGTTCATCACCACCTACAAATATTCCTTTGCTCTGCCATGGATTAACCACATGTCCTTGCCACAGGGAGATGTACTTTCTTTTCCTATCTACACAGTATTCTTTCATAGGCTTCCTTTGCAGTTTGTGAATTATGTTTGTGCATTAGGACCAAAAATTATGGTGTACTGCTTCTTGGCCAGAGCAGACCATCTCAGTCATTAGTCTCCATTTTTGGTTCTGGTGTCATTCAGAAGGCTGCATGTTTATTGAAGACAACATTCTAGAGAGAAAGGTCTCCAATCTAGAAAGATCTCATAGCAAAAGATTCAGTTTATCTCTGCATAATAAGTGAAACAAGATTATTAGAGATTTTATGGGTGGTTTGCTTTACTGTGCATTTAAGAAATAGAAACTGGACTGTAATCGCAGCATTTGTGAGGTTGAAATACAGAAAGGATAACTACGAGTCTGATTTGTGTAGTGAGACCCTGTAGACCCTGTACTAAATATATATAAAAAAATAGACAACAGATAAAAGTATCTATGAACTTTTGGACAGTTTTATTGTTGTGTTGGAGTAACACCTGATTAATGGTCAGGTATAATATCTAGAAACAAGTAAATCTTTAGATGACTATAAAAGCCACAAACAATATGGTTTGTTGGTGGCCATACTGTTGTCGTCCATACCACAGATGATTTAATGTACCTAGTGAGCCACATGTTAGGGTGTCAACTAAGGTCATAACACTGGGATCATGGATAATTTAATGACTCAGGCAGCTTCTTTTACATAGTAATATGTGAAAGATGTATGATGAATAGTACTGAATTATAATATATAGTGTCAATGCTAAATTTTAAGTCTCTAAGAATGCGGGAAAAGCAATTAGGAAAGGGCACTCTCGACTTCCCTGAGCCGCAATGCACCTCGGGTTCTCAGGGCACTCATTTGAGCTGTCAGGCCAGAGGAGGAACCTTTCATTTCTGCAAAATGTAGCTCTAGCTCAATCTAAGGTGAACATGATCTTAACTATTATATCGTATTTCTGATATAATGTGCTTCTGACGCTATATGAGTCAATAACAACAATGACAAGCGTTAGTCTTTTTATACAGCTTTGACAGCCTTTGTTCAGTTTTGTCATTATTTTGTGTCCTACCCCCCAAAAAATAATTCAAGGGCTCCATGTAAGGAAAAGATGTACATTATAGCAGGGAAAGTGAACCAGGAGACAGAGAACCATGTGAGAAACGCAAACATATATGAGTGCTCTTCCTGGCATTGGAAACACATAAGAGTTGGCTGTTGGCTGAATCATTTTGTGTCGGTGAACCACAGTTTTCCCAGCTGTGGAATGAAGCAAAGAAGATTTACACTTTGGCACTGTCTCAGGAATACTGAAAAATTAGACAGACAAAAGTTGGAGATGGCAGTATGTTGATCACATGAAAAATTAGAAAAAAAGAGGATATCATTTTAATTATGTTGTATTCCTTTCATCATTAACTTTCAAAGATGAAGACAACTTTTTAAAATAACTGCATAAATTTGTATTTCTCTTGGAAACAAACTAAAAGCTCAATTACCATTCCTAAATAGAAGAGTTGTTGTGGGGCAAGGTTCATAGATAAGTAGAATGTGGGGAGGATGCTCGGTGATAGCATGTGTCCCTCGTCCCCTCCCCTCGTGTGCGGAAGGCCCTAGGTTGAATCTTCACTTGACATAAATAAATAAACAAAAGTAGAAAAGAAAGCTGCCAGTTTGTAATCTAATTCACATATCTACCATAAAAGAGACAAATGTGGAAGTTCTTGCCACTTTTCTGAGATTCTGTTACTGTAATATTTTTTAGTTACTGTTTTCTTCAAAAATACGTTAGTTATGTTTTGGAGTTTCATGATTGCATTGTTTAGTATATATAAGATATATGCATTTGTTTCAATTCAGTGGTAAAAATAAGAGAAGAAATAAATTGAGAACAAATTATATATTGCTAAAATAAAACTGACTTTAAAAGACAGAAGACTATCTCAACCAAAATACTGTATAAGACAAGCAAACTTATGCATGTGTTAACATAAGGAGGGTAAAATAAATAGGAATTAATGTAATTTTTTGAGTAGCATTCTGTATTTCCCTGCTTTCATGAGAGACTTGTCCCAACAAATGCTCTATCCAGAAGCAAGTGATAAAAAGAATTATCTTATGCTCTCCATGTTTCTGTAACACCAATGGCCTACTCCCCCTCATTCTCTTTTCAATATTAGTCTGTATCATAGTGAAAGTAGAGGCTAATAGCATTTTCCAGCTGCTTAGAAGCAATTGGAAATCAGTGAATAATTCATGATTAGATTCTTCATGTGAAAAATTTGAGATTTGACCCACTGATCTCTATCCTTTTCTTCCCTACTAGCCACATTTCTTTAATTTGAGACTATGCTATCTGCATACTACACCTTGCTCTACGCTATTATTTTTACAGTAAAGGTAAGACTTATGTATGTTCCTTAACTTAACTCTACAATAGAATGTTCTCACTTCATATTTTGGTACCATGCCTACCTTAAATAATACATATATGTTAAGAAGCACTGAGACATAATCCCAGTCCCTCAACTTATAAACGTATATAAATAGATGACTGAACTATACATTGTTTCCCCCTAAGTGATGGTGAATGTTGTCTTCTTCCTTTACTTTTATAAAAAGCTGTGCATGCTCAATAAACTCGAGAACAAATGCTCTATCTTATTACATTCTAGTGACTCTTGTGCAAGTCAAAGTGAAGGCCAGAAGACAGCAGTTGGGTTCACTTGCATGGCTTTCCACACTACCCAGAAATGTGAAAATCTGGGTTAACAATCATATTTTTATTTTTAATTGCTGTCACTGAAAATGTCACAATAGCATCTTCCAAGAAATAGAGTGGACAGCACAATAGCAAATCAATAACTTAGATAAAAAAATTAAGTAGCTAAGGTGGTAAACTTTGACTTCTAGACTTTGGAAAATTTAACTGGGATTTTTCCTATATCTCAAATTTTTACTTATGAAGTAAACATTTATACAAAAGCAACCCTAAGAGCCCATAGATTTTGGCACTGTGGTCTAAATTTTCTGCCCAAATGACTGCAAGGTTTAGCCCAGTCATTGAGCTTGCTTAAACACTTTTTCATCTTCATTAGGTATAATTTCTGCCTGTTTTTTAGGTATGATAAAAAAATCATGTGTTTTTCCAAAACATAAAATAATTTCTCCATGATTTAAAGCAATACAAGATAATCCCTCCTATTGAAATGCACTTTGTTGTAGACAGTAATCTGATGGAGGAAAGTTGATATATATATAACTTTTCTCATAAAGAGAAATATATAGATTATGTATCTATATTATATTATATTATAGATGTATAATATTATATATCTATAATATAATATATTATAATATATATTATATTATATGCTTCACTTTACAACAAAAGCCTTTATATTTTCACATAAATATTCATTTTCCTACCTAGTTCAATCCCAAGAAAATCCTCTTAAATTTTAATACCTTGTAACAAATATAGAGAATTCTCTTTCTTTGTTTCTTTCTTTCTTTCTTTCTTTCTTTCTTTCTTTCTTTCTTTCTTTCTTTCTTTCTTTCTTTCTTTCTAATGCATTTGCTATGGGGTCTCACTATGCAGCTCAAACTCATAGTGATCCTCCTGTTCCTAGCCTCACCAGTGCTGGGATTATTGGCATGCACCACCACTCCCAGAGGCCTTGTCTGGCTCAGCATACTCAGGGCTGGGGCTCCTGTAACATGTGGTGTTAGGGATCCAACCCTGGTCCCTGTGCTTGCCTAATCAGGTGCTTAGACTGCTGAGCTATTTCTCTGACCTTTTTATAAATGCTCAAATTTTTTATAAAATGTGAAGAAAATTTGCAAAGTTCAAAAAGGTATTCTAATGTAAAGTTCAGCAAATAGAAGTTTAAAAGGATTTCACTGAAATTTTATTCGCAAGAAAGAAATATAAATAAATCTATATAAAAGACAAATGGATCCAATGAAGATTAAAGCAGAAAGAAAATGTTATGAAAATGCTAGTCAGTAAGTAAAACATTAGTCAGCACAAGTTTGAATTCTACTAATTTTTGTATGAAATATTTCATATACTTCACAAATAAAATAAAAACAAAAAAGTTTTCCCCAAATTGCCCTCTGTAAATCTGTTTATTGCTGAATTGGTAGGAAAAAAAGTCTCCAAATACACAGATTATATCTGTTAATAATTATGCTACTCAGATGAATCTTTTAAAAGATATGTATAACTTTAAAAGAAAACATACGTGTTTATTTTTTGAGTATCTTTCCCTAACTCATATTTAATTATATAAAACATCCTTAGCAGCACTTAAACAAAAATAAATGCAATTATAGTACATGTTATACTACTTCAGTGCTCTAAGAGTTAGCTCTATAAGTTGGAGAATAGTCTTTAGTTTCACTGAATGGAGAAAACTGCTTTCCAGTTTAGTAGAGGAGGGCCTGACTTTTCTGCTTGAGTAGGGCAGGGATTATAGAAGCTCATACACAGCAACCCTTGCTGACTTCTAAGGCTGAGAATATTGCACTGGATCCTATAAAAATAGTCACTGTATCGGCACTCCTAGGTCTAGTCTGTGGTGTGTTGAACAGTATACTTTGCCCTGATGGAGTACCTTTGAGCCAAAAAGCTTTCATGTACATTATTCCATTGACCTCACTACATTGTTATGGGAAATGTGTTTATTTTTTGAGATGACATTCAAATATTTCTGTAAAAGAACACTTCAGGTCTTCTCCTGCAGCCAACACATTACCTTTTAAAAATCAATAGTGTTTTCTCTCCTATTATTGTATTTCAGAACTGTAGTAGCTAATAAAGGTTAGAAAAAAATTTGAAGGATCTGCTCTTCCTAAATTACAATGTTCTCATCTTTGTCCTACCTTTGTATAGCAACAGTATTGCTTCAATTCTTTAAAATAGTATTGGGTTCATGGAGTTTTTTCTGATTTAATATTGAGTGGTGTCTATGCATGTACATAAATTAATAGAACACAAAAATAGTACTGGCAAGATGATAGCATTAATTCATGAGTTTTCAAAGCAGCTGATTTCATGGCTTTCAATTGGTTCAATTATTCAGAAATAAGTTAAGCCTGATGTGCATTTCTCTGCAATGCTTTTGCCTACGATGTTGTCCATACACCAACCCCATATTTTATTTTCAAATTGTCTGGTCTACAAACTCCATTAAAATTTTCCAAATTTTTGGCACTCCCTTTTTTAACATGCCCATCTCTGGCCATATAACCACTTTAGGTGAATCTATATAGCTCCATAACCAACACTTGCTTTATTTTTCCCTTTATTTTTCTTATTGCTGTCACATTATGATCATTTATTGTTTAAATTATCTTGTTGCATATCTTTATGAAGTGATTTAACACTTCAGCAAGCATTTTTTAAAAGAAATTTAAAAATAATAAAAAGCAATTATAAGCAATACATAATTTCACTAACCAAAATGAATTCAACAACTGTTGTCATATTATTGTTGTTTTCAAATTAGTTGTTCAGATTACGAGCTATAAGCAAGAAAAACTGGTCAAAAATTGAAAAGAAGAAAAAATAAGAAGCATTGGCCATTCCTTTCAGTAGACCAGGAGAAATCAGCATTATAACTACCCAAGCTATCTTGTGCACATTCATATGTATCTTTCCTTTTCTTCCTTCTTTTCTCCTTCCCCTCATTCCAGTTGTTCCTTCCCCAAAGATTTGACCTGAACACCACTAAGAATCCAATGATTGTGCAATGATTTTTATAGCCTGTATGAAATACTAAATTAATTGTATGGCCCAAATTAAAAAAAAATCTCTTTTCAGACTCTGTCTCTCTCTTTAATGCTACGTAAAAATATGAAAATCCTGGTGTTCATATTCTTTAGTCTCAGTTTGGTAGATGAAAGCTTCAAAAGTACATATAACATCTTTATTTTTACCTTTAATTTGTCCAAAATAAATGAGCATTTTTGAATCTAGTATTTTTGTGGGGAGGGAATCAGTTAGTGCTATTTTTCATGGACCCCTATAAATGTTCACATGTAAGCTGACCACTTATTCATTTGTCTTTTTTAATGTTAATGTGATTTGGTTTCCCTCTTCACTTTCACAAAAGCATTTTACCTTTTCCTACTACTGCTTTTATAACTCTAGAGGACTTAAAACTTTTAATAGATATTGGAGTAAAATGTTAATATGACCATAGTCACCCAAGATCCTAATGCTGCACTTGTTATTTCATCAAAATTGTTCACTTGAGTATTCCATGCTCAACTCCTATGTCCTATATGCCACAGAGTTGTGGGTTTGGCCAGGTACAGCCATGCATGACTATAGTTCCAACATTTTGAGAGAGTGATGTAAAAAAATTGCAAGTTCCAACTTGGCAATTTGGGGTACTTACTGACCCAGCAAGATCTTGTCCTAAAATAAATGGAATGGAGTGGAGTGGAGTGGCGTGGCGTGGCGTGGCGTGGTGTAGCGTGGAATGGAATGGAATGGAATGGAATAGAAGAATAGAATAGAATAGAATAGAATAGAATAGAATAGAATAGAATAGAATAGAATAGAATAGAATAGAATAGAATAGAATAGAATAGAATTGAATAGAATGAAAAAATAAAGGCTGAAGATGTAACTCACAATAAAAATTCTGAATTTGATCCCCAATACTACAAAGAATCATAAAGTTTGGTTCCATAAGAATTAATTTCCTGATATTTTCCCTTCACCTGAGACAACAATTGTATGTTAGCTATAGTCATAGACAAAGCCAGGTAAGAAAAGATATGCAGAAGAACTAATAGTGCATGAAGCACACAAGCATTCGATAATTGGTGACTGTTAGTCTAATCACTATCATTAAATTGGTAAGACCTTATTACTTAGCTTTTCACTTTAGGAATGGTTAAACTTCCATGATGACTTCCATAGAAGGGACACATTTGTCTCCAGTTAATAAACCAAGAAAACAAGAACTATAGGGTTCAGACACTATAGCTGACATCAAATAGTCAACAAATAAGTCTGTTGTCACACTTTTCCATGCTTTCTTGTGATAACATGAACTCTTCATTTACCCAGCTGCACTGACTATTACTAATTTGTTCTCATTATTATGGTTTTGCCCTTGCTTCCAAATTCAGTTCACTCTTACTTCCAATTATTGGTCAAAAGAGTGGAAGGTACAAATAAGATTAAAAGAGAGTCTCTCTTTAGAATATTGACCTTCATCACTTTTGTTTTTGCCTTTTTTATTTCTATTCCAATAATACAGAATGTTTCCTGTGTTTCTGTGATATAACTTGTCATTCATCCTTCTTTTCTCCTTTTTGTTTTCTTTCTTTTTATTTTTTCCTTCTTTCTTCTTTCTAGCTCTCTCTATCTCTCTCATTCTGTCTCTGTCTCTCACCTCCCTCCCTCCCTCCCTTCCTTCCTTTATAGTGAAGAATGAACTCAAGACTTTCACACTGAGTTACATCCCCAGCCATTTATTATTATTATTATTATTATTATTATAAATATTTATTTGTAGACAAGTTCTTATGAAGTCACTAAGTTAGTCAAGGTTGAAACTTCAATCCTTTTGCCTCAGCCTTCCAGCATTAAAGGACTGCAGATTTATGCTGCCATGCTTAGCCCTTCCTGTTTTCATATCAGGACCTCATCTGCAGGTAGAATGAAATGTGGCCTTTTCTTTTTTCCTCAATTTACACTCCATACTCTATATGAAAAGTCTTAATTTTCCTTTAAAGTATATATTAAATTTCAAATGTAACTTAAGCCTTCTGGATCTTCCAAAACAGAGCTACATGTGTCTTCCTCTATATGTCTCTAATGGTAACTATATTAGAATGGCAAGGAATTTTACAGTCTTTTTACTATTTGTGATGAGAATATCTTCTCTGCCCTTTGCAGATTCTGTCTTAACACTACTATGTGCTCTAGATTTCTGGGATGGCAATTATACAGGGAGCCCTTGGCACATGGCTTTGACTTTAGTTCACCAGTAGAGAACACCTATGGGAAATTGGAGAGAAGGTGGAGTTCAGAGGTCAGGATGCTTCCTCTGTTATCCCACTATCCAAGGAGCTGAAGGCTAGCTGCATTTCTTACCCTATGGTCATAACTTTTGTGGGGACACTTGCCCCTCCAGCACTAATAACCTGCCCCTTCCTTTCTGTATGTGTGCATATGCACACACATACATGTTTCTGATCTATATCATGCTGTGACCCACGAAAACTCTTCTGGCATCAAAAGAAATGACAAGTGGTAAACATGATAGAAAATGAGTGCAAAGAGCCATCCAGCTTCAGAAATACCACAAGTAAAACATGAAAACACCCTATGGAAAAGTTTATACAGTGTTTGGTCACTTACAATGTTATAGGCTTTTAATACTCTGTCCTATCTTCAGTGATGCAGTAAAAATATTCACCTACCATTACTGCTGTTTTATTTTTCAATGGTGACCTTATATCCTTATGACACTATTGCAACCACATTGGCTTTACTATCTTGGCTTTAGTAGGTATAGAAAACAAGGATTACCATTTCTGATGCTGTACTGTGTTAAGCATCATATGTTAGTAGAATACAGTTTAATTGTTTCAGGTGGAAAGCATTCTTCTGGGTTTTTGTTTTTGGATTAAACAAACAATAAAATAGTGATATCTGCAGCATTAAAACCATAGCCAAATTTTTACTTGCACCATAATGTAACATCATCTCCTATTTTTCTTCATCCTGCTCACATTATCCTGTCCTGTGTCTCCCTAATATATTGCTGAGACACTGTCTCACATCCTTTTTCATATTTCTTCTAAGCTTACGATTTTGTAAAGAACATTACTGTATTCATTACAAATTTGTCTTTAGGATGAGTCAATAAATTCTAAATGATGGCAATTATAACAGCTAAATTTTGTTGAATGGCAATGGTCTTTCATTCTCCAGAAGATTATGAAATTATTGAACTAATAGATTTATCATTACTGACTATGTAAAGGTGGTAAGCAAATGCCAAAAGGAACTGCCTGGTCATTCACATAGTTGAAAGGTGTATGAGAGTCAAGTCTGATCAATGTCTAACATTTAATCTCAAGGCCCAAGTCATGGTTTCCTAAACTTCAGTGTACATCAAAACCACCCAAATACTTTGAAAATCCACCAGTGCCCAGTCTTAGAATATATGTTACTAGAGGAAAAGCAAAGCCCAGGAACTCAGAGTTCTATCAGACCCCTAGGGGCCATTGACATGCTGGTCTGGGTACCATACTTCAAGAAAAACTAGTCTTTCTTACATCATCAGTAAAGGAGCTGGTCAATCATGTGAAGGACAAAAATTTAGGACAAATTTCCAACTGCCTGCCTATCTGAAAGTTAGAAGAGAAAGGGGATATTATTGTGTAAAAGGTTCAATACAATATAAACCAATTTAGTTAGGGTTGGATTAATTTTCTGATGTCATATATCACAAAGAAGTTACCAGAGTGAATTCATTCTCATCATGTTAACACTTAAATAAAAAAACACCTTTAATATAAACTGCTTTAAGAAGTTAAAAACAGAGAGGGGAGAGAGAAAGAAAGAGGAGTGATAGATTGCCAATGAAACACAGTAGGTGGATGACAGGTAATACATCCATCTCAGTGAAAAAATAAAGGCACTGAGTATTCAAAGAAAGAGTGTCATCCTAAAGACAAGCAAAAAGAAACAGATATTTTTAGAAAAAAACATTCCATTTCAGAATGCTCACAGAAAGAACTGGAAAATAATCAAACAACTTTCTGGCATCCAATGTTAATAGAAACAAATGTGAATAGATATTTTGCCTTCACTAGAGATGGGAGGAAAACCTTTGCACCCAGAATTTATTTCAAATACTTGTTGAGAACGCCTCACACAGTAGGCCCTGCACTCAGCATCAGGTCTCACTCCAGGGCTGCCCTCCAGGAGCTTGCATTTTAGACGACTCACTTCAGCTACAGGAAGCACATTGTGGGAAACACACAGAGCTCAAATTTAGTCTCAAACAAAATGTAACTTTGATAATGATCCAGGAGTCCAAGAGCACAAGACCTCTCCACAGAATCAGTATTTATTTTATGATGTGGTAAGGAACATATTTTCTATGTCAAGTTATAGGCTTGGCTTAGAAGATACACAATTCTTCCTTGCATAGTATGAGACCCAACTGATACACATGTGGTTTTTCTTGGAGAAAACTTTCTTTTCTGTTAAAAAAAAACAAGGTGAAAGTGATCAAGGTAAAAATATTTTCACCGAAAGCTGACTCTCATTCCAAATCCTCAGCATAGCTCCATTTCATATCTTGCCAAATGTTTTTTAAACTAAGCAATTTTAAAAAGGGACAAAACAGGCCCATTAATCTTGTCCTAGATGTTATAATTTAACTCCAGGTTTAGCATAAGAAAATATTAATTGCATTTATTTAAAATATGCTTTATGGCTGCATATATTATAAGCTAAGAAATTTTAAAATCATTGGCTTGGATGAACTTTGGTCTTAGAATAAATACATGCTTTATTCAATTGTGGTGTTAATCCAAAGACCAAAGCAAACCATACTTTATTCCGAGACTGTGATCATAGAACTATCAGCCAAACATCATTGTACAGATTGGTGCCCGGGAGATTGCTCAGTAGAATAAGTGCTTCGCTGGCAAGTGCAAGGGCTTGAGTTCAATCCCTGGTTCAAAAAATTATTGTACATATAACTCAGATGTAAGTAGTCATGGATAAAATATCCAGATGATAATACAGCATTTCATAATGTGATAAACCCATCATAATGGCATGGCAATCTGACCATGAAGAATTATTTGTAAATTTACCCCAATATATTTTTAAGGACTTGAACTTTGGTTTCTGGGTCTCCTCTACCACTCCCCCATAAGACTTGCTTCTTACTACAGCTTGTGACTAAGTGATTTTTTATATTAATTTTATTGAGAAATAAGTAGCACTGAGACAGTTTCAAAACAGGTTAGTAGGAAAGTTGCAGTAATTGATACACTGCATATTGTTGTCTTTGTAGCAGTTATTCACAGTACAAGATTCAGACATGATATCTTGTTTAAACACTATTAGTTAAAAACTTTCTTCTCATTGAACCAAGAGAAAGTAGCTGTATATCTATGATAACTATTTGGTATATACAAGTAAATATTTTTTCACTATGAAATGGTCCTTCATTTATATCCCATTTTGTTTACTTTTGTCAGAGATGGATTTTTCATTGCCATTCAAATATTGTAGGTGCATGAATTCAGCAAAGTAATCCAATATAACTCTGCAGACTATAATAGTAGTGGGTTATATGTATGAATGGTGCTTAAGTAATTTTGTTGCACTGAATCTCACCTTCCTGATCTGTAAAATGGAAATAATAGCACAACTCAAGTTTGACGTTATTACAGCTTGTGTCTTTGTGACCCACGAGCTTCATTCGGTCTTTGGTGGGGAGTTTTAGGGGTGGCTGAGTGTAAAGCTTGTGATGCTGGGACTAAAGCTGTGTGATAAGCAAACCATTCCATGCATTGGTTAGGGACAGTTCCATGTGTGGCTGAGGGAAGGCCCCTCCTGGGTGTGAGAGCTGCCTGGTATACAGCCTGCATAGAATATAAGGGACAGAAAGCAGTCTAGTGCTGGCAGTTGTGCTTGCTTCCTTGCTGCTTCTCTACCTTCCACCTCGCATGAACTGTTTCTCCTCTGTGAGGCCCCTCCGCCATGCTACCCTCCCTTCTGCCCAGCTGACTAGGAGCTAAAAACTGCAAACAATGAGCCAAAGAGACATTTTCTCCTTTAACTTTGGGTGGCAGGCATTTGTCTCAGCAACAAGAAATGTAACTAAGTTCTATCATTAAAAACATATATAGTCATTGATCTACTTCTTAATGAAAAATACCAATTATTCTAATACTCATTCTGATGAACATGGTTGCTAAGATTACTAAGAACTTCTTATGTGTTCTGTGTTTAAGAATCCAGAATTTTAAGGCACTTTTCCATGGTTGTCCCAATTTTACCTTTATATAGCAAAAATATACTGGTATTTCTGGGCCAGGGTCCTGATTAGGGTTTCAAATACATAAAGTATATAAAGGGTATAATGTAGCTTTAAAGCCCCTCTTTGGATTTTTATTTTCTCTTAAATCTTATAATTGTTCCCTTTTGGCACTAATGTCCTCACTGGTCTTAAGGCATCTGTTTTTTTATGAACAGAGAGCAAAAACTCAGTACAAAGGGCTTCCTTTTCCACCTGTGTTGCTCAGAACTATTTTAGAAAAAATAATCGTAAATAGATTATGAGATTACAAATTGTGTGATAAGAACATTGTATGAAGAAAAAAATATCCTTCATCCCCTATTTATTTACTTGAGCTCCCTTTCTATATCCTAGACAAAAAATTTTCTTTTACATTAGCCAAGTACTCAAATATGATGGTATGGGAATTTGCAACTGTGTGCTTAATTCTATTATTCCAGATGGAATCATGTTATTGAGTGTCTTCACCCTAAAGAAACACACTTTCCGGATGAAACATTATTTTCTCAGGTGATACCAACAGGTCACCTGAAATGTCTGATTTTATCCTACAGTTAAAACTAAGTAAAACTTCTATAAATCTACACTATTATTTTTAAATACATATACATGGATAATACATTAATTTTATTTTACAGTTTTGCATATATGTTTTTATTTCTGTGGCACATGAAATTACAGTACCCTATTTTTCCTCCTTCAACTCATGGTACACTGTTATACTTTCCATAATAATGCCATACATTTTGTATATAACTTCTTAATAGGAAATAATGATTATAGCATATTAGTAATTCTTAGCCAGTGTTCTCTAAATTCTGAGTCCTAAGGGACAGTAAGGAATAGAATTTGTAGCCAAGCAGATTTAGGACCTGTTACCTACATGCCTCCCTTTTATTTCACTATGAATACTTCAGAAGCATATAAAGAAACAGCTTGACTTTGCCTAAATTAGTATTTTTATGCATACACTCACACAAAGCACACACACAGATACACACACTTAAACACTGATATGCACATCAGATTCACAAGGTAAAAATCCTTTTCAATCTTAATTGCAATATCTCTACTGCCATAGTAGTCCCTGGCTCTTAGTACACACCTAATGAGCACTTTAATGAGTTTTGATATATAATACTCTTTGCACCATGAACAATACAAGAGCATAGTACAAGGTGTAATATTGTTATTTGCATAAGAAATAAACCTCTTTACTAGATGAAAACATGAAATAATCATAATAGTCACAATATCAATTTTAAACTGAAATGTATGATGACATCTTTTAAAAATCTACGGAATAGCAAATAAGCTACAGTTGCTTCAGATACTAACTACAACTTCAGTCTAAAACAACTGTGATTTTGCTTGTCCTCACTCCTTCCTACTTTTAGGGTAGACAGAATAGGTGGCATAAATTTGCTTTATGTCATAATATGTTATCTAAAGAATTATGTATTATTAGATAGAAATAAGAATTACTTTCATTATTACAGTGCATTTGATAAAGTAATAATATTGTGGGATTTTTCCTTATTACATCTAAAATTTACTTGTGAGATTCAGATCAAATATCACATCAAATTTTTAGAGTGCTTAATATGTGATTCTGCTATAAATTTTTATTTCAGTGTAATAAGAGAAAGAAGCAGAGGAAAATGACATCAGTATACTCATCCTCACTCTCTCTTTTTCAATGTATTTGGTACAAGGTCTCAATATGCAGCTCAGACTCGTCATGATCCCTCCTGTCTCAGCCTCCTCACTATTGGGATTGTCATTGTTATGGTCATTAGCAGAAGAAGGAGCATCAAGATGGTGACAGATGAAGGAAATATAAGCACAAGGAAACCCAAAATTCCCATAGCATGGCTGGGACAGTCTTCTCCTCAATGATTTGTGTTGCACATCAGTTAGGCTCTAAAGCTGTCAAATGAGAGAAAATGTGTCTCTATGCTTTTTCTGTAGCTCTGTGTAATTTTGACATCTCCATTTCTGCCCATTTATGTCTAGCTTCAGTTTATTCTTGTCACACACAAAACAATTGCTCCCACAAGAGAGCAGTGTAGTAGTTTATCAAGCAGCAAAGCCACTGAATGAAGTCCATCACAGTACAGTTTGCCTGCAGGACAGCTCGGGGAACCTATGCTTCTCCAGCTCTAGGTCACTTACATGTTAGCAATTAGGTAAAGGACAGAGCGCTTAGCAGAGATTTGTGAACCAGAAGCATCTACTCTTAAAATGACAACCCAGGCAGAAGCAGTGTGAGCTCTTTCTTCTATTTTCCTACTTTCAGATGCTTCAGAAAAGTTCTTGTCCTTTGCACCTCAACAAGAATATGTTACACCTGCCTGAATATGTAGGTCATTCAGTGCATCTGTAAAGTTCTATTTCTAAGCAACAAGAACCACTTATGGCTGATTTGAGCGGAAAGGGAATTTTTAAAAAGGTTATTGAGCAGCAACTGGAGATGAACTACAAACCAGAAGCCAAGGTGGTGCTACTGAAAACACAAAATCAAGCCAAAGTGAAGTTAAATGTTTGCCTTGCTGGCCCAGCAGAAAGGATAAGAAAGCAGTCCCATGGGCTGCTATTCCTGTCTGTTAGCCGAGAAAGCAATCTCCACTCTGTTTCTTCCTGTCATTCATTTCTAATTGAAAGGACAGGAAATAGGTGTAATTCTCCAAATCTAGATAACCTGACTGTGCCACCCTTAAAGCATATTGACACAAATAAGAAATAGAATATTTAATATTTTCAATTTGTTAGTGAGAGGCAAACACATGGAGTGGAAATTCCCAAATAAAGGAAGGAATTTCATATCAAATACTTGGAAGTCAAAAACAATAGCAAACAAATTGGAAAGAAAAGTCATAGACATTGTGCTGTAAAAAGCTTACATTTCAAGTGACTAAGATGAGCTCATGTCTTGCAAAGCTATTCAATTTCTTCCAAAGGAAAATAATAGGAAAGATAAACTCCATAGAATAATTTTGTGGTCATAACAAAACAAGGTGTTATATGTAAAGTACCTGTGACATTTTTAACATATTATCATCACTATTAATTATTGTTAGTGACTACTTAAATGATTGCAAGTGTTGACCAGGAGAGTAATGATGTTAGTACAGTTTTAAGTGCTAACTTTATTATCTCAGCTAAGTATCTGTTGATTCAACAAATATTCCTGAATTCAGACCCTTATTATACTACACTTCTAAGGAATATAAAGTATAAAAACAGAACCTGAAGTTACTCAGTTAGTAAACAATGTTGACGGGAGTCCAACCCAGGCTTATCTCACTAGAAAAACTATACTGTGAACTATATTCTGAGCCATTTGAGAAGCCCTCATATGAAATGGAGAGCATGATGCATCTGGTTAATAAATACTGCATTACTTACTTGAAATGTGTTGATAAAGTAAATCTAAATGTCCTCCCTGCTCAGTCTCTCTTGTGTGAGACAGAGACACACATACAAAATTAGCAAGGTGGTTCTGGCTACTATTAACATTTCATGTGGTACTGCATGTGTTAATTTGACCACAGAGACCACTCAGTAATATAAAATATGTACAATATGTATTCATCAGTTGTACTTCAGCAAAGCTGGAAGGTATTTAAATGAATTGAAAATAAAGCAAGAGAATACCTAGGAATGGGTTATAACCATAAAATACTTAACACATTAGAAACATTAAATAAGTGGCATTTTTATTACTATCATGAGTTACATGATACAATTTACATGATTTCTAAATTATATTTGACCATATGATCCTCTCCCCAAACACTTACAAAGAGCTCAAGGATATTAACAGTCCATGAAGCACTCCACATCTCTGGGAACCCTTCCACGTACAACTTTCTGTAATCCACTTTAATATTCTTGGGCATAAAGAGCTAGCCATGTGATGAGGCAGCTCCTTCCATATCTGAACAGCTTCAAAGGTCAATGGCAATAACATTATACTGCTGCAATGCCATCGAGTTCTTCCTGGAACAGTGCCACACAACAAGTAGCCACTGAGCTTGACAAATGGATACAGTTACAGTTTTCCAAAATGTGAGTGTCAGATTCATTCATTGTATCTATCAAATGATTTTGTCCACTTACCAATGGACAGCATGCTGTAGAACATGTTAGGCCATTTAAAGAACTAAAAGTCACCTCATTGATACTGACTTCGGTATCATCAATATAATTTATATTAGCACTTTGTCAGAGAGTTGCTTTCAGAACCACAGGCAAGAGCCAAGTCTCCAGTCTATGGCTACCTCTGCTGCACACAGCACTGATTTTAGAGGGGTTAAGAGTAGCCTGCTGGACTTATTTGACCACTCACTCTCCTTGACAAGGCATCTTTACAGCAAATGAAGCCCCATGGCTAAAAGCTGTGGCTAAGCTGAAGTGGACAGAGGCCATCCTTGCTTGGCCACACTCCACACATCTAGGTCAGTCTTAGACTGTTCTTGCTAGTGTTAACATTTCACATAGTTTTAATTCCTTGTGCTTAGCTGCTAGCAAATATGCATCTAAATGCTATTTTAAATGTAAACATGCTTTTTTGTGGTGGTACCAGAGGCCAAACCTGGGCCTTGCTCATACCTCACATGGACTCTACTGCTAAACTACACCTTCAACACTCATCTTTTTTATATATCATGGTTACCTTATAAAATTGTCTTTTGCTACATCATTATAATCCCTTTCAGAGGGACTTGCTCATGTCCAACCCTAATATAAAATAAGCTGGTTATATTTCCATACTGTCCAAAAGGAAACAAATCAATTATAAAATATGAGAAAATGACTGATTATTTTTTACATATTTATGTATGTTAAAATATATTTAGTAGATTAGAAATATCATAGGATTTCTACAAATGCAAAGTTATAATTGACAGATTAGAAGAAAAAAGGCAAACTGTGCTGAAGCATAAGATAACAAACACTGTGAAATGCATAAAATTGTTATAAGTGAACATGGAAAATAACTAAAGGTCATAAAAAATAAATGGGAACAGCCAATAATACATGAAAATATGTTGTTTCACTATTAGTATATGAAGAAACACAATTGAAATCATTCAGATCTCACATTTTGCTTATCCCAGTGGAATAGATGAAACAAACTGAATAATTCTGCTACTTGTATGAGAAAAAAAAAAAAAAACAGATATTAAGTTGCTAACAGCAAAGTAAAGTAGTACAAGTTCCCTGAATCCTGCATTGGTATGAACCCGAACTGAAAAGCCACTAGCCTGCTTCGAGAATGTCACTGTGAGGAATCCGTGCTCATGGGGATCTGAGCAGCAGTGATTAATTGTACTTGGTAGCTGAAGGGGGACTCAGCAAGCTCAAACAAATAGTGGCATACCATCCAGACATTACAAATAATGATGCAGCTTCTTACTGCTATGGAATAATGCTTGTTTTTTTACTACTAAGTAAAAGAATCTGAAACTTTGTTCTATAGTTTGACACAACGAAAAAGACATTACATATGTATGCTGTTTGTGTTCATTACTATTGAAAACATCTGAAGAATTATCAAGTCCACTTATTGGAACTGGAATTTTAATTTGCTTCCATTTTTATATTTACATCTTCTTAATTCATACAGTTTCGACAATGAGTCTACATTATTTTTATAATGAAATGTCTTTCAACTTGCAACTGTAAGTTTTGGATTCTCCAATTTTTCAGCTGTTTGACTTAGGTTATGTGTGTAAAACAAAAATTGCCCCTTTTTCTGTTTGTGATTTTTTTCATAAATTTATCATTTAAAATTGACAATATTTGCTCAGGAGAAAATTTTTGAGGTTTGGGTATGTTATACCTTTCAAAGCACTGGAGACTCTGAGATAAATATCTTTCAAAATTTTCACCACAGGACAATAACCTGGATGTTAAGAGAGAAATACAGAGCAATAGTAATCATACTAAGCTAGGAAACACAGAAACAAGAGGAAATTTGATCTGTACCTTGTTTACAAAGTACATTTCTCCTAGTGTCAAGTCATTTTACAGATATAAATATAGGTAGATATAGATATATATGTTAGTTGCATACATACATATATGTGAAAATGGAGGCACCTATCAGAGAATCTCCTGAGGAGGTTCAACCAAAAGTTATAGCTTCCAGACTGGGCATGGTGGTGTGCACCTGTAATTCAGTACTTGGGAGGCTGAAAACAGGAGGAGCATTACGAGTCTAATCTGTGTAGTGAAACCCTATAGACCCTGTACTAAAATGCATTTTTAAAAAGAATTATAGCTTCCATGGCCTTATGCATGTTCAACAGGAGAAGCTGTCTAGGACTCTAGTAAATGAGCATACCTGACTGGTAATTCTTGAGCACACACTCTTTGAGAATTCTTTCGTAAGAGCCCACATTTTATATACTTAAATTGAATTATTTGATCCCTTGGTATTGGGCTAATAGCTCATTGTGGCAGAAATGGTCAACTGTTGGATTTATATTTATAGATCTCCAATTATAGAGACATTGCTAGAACCAAGGCTTCTCCATTTGTTCTGGGTATGGCCACATCCCAGCTTACCAGGCCAAAACACATGAGTAGAAATGATATGAAGAATTTATGTTTGAAGGAAGGAGAATTTATATTTATACTGAGATTGGAATTTCCTCTTTCCTTTCTCTTCTGAGCCATATGACACAGAGCCACATGATGAAGTCAACAGGCTTCTTTATCACTTCTCAGACAAACACCTCACCAACCCACTGAAGTCTCTGTGAAGCACAGGAAACAAGAACACATATCAAGTGTCACACTCCTAAAAGTTTATTTATTTATTTATTTATTTGTATTTTAGGCAAGGGTCTACAGGGTGTTCAGGGCCTCACTACTAGATCAGACTCATAGTGATCTGCCTGTTTACAGCCTCCCAAGAGCTGAGATTACAGGTGCACCAACAAGCCCAGTCTGAATTGCTATCTCAGCATGCGCCAGGGGCTGGGCTCGCATAGCAGGCCCAGGGATCAAACCACCACCTACTGCACCTGCTTGCAGGTACTTTATCCACTGAGCTATTTGACTGTCCCTTTTTTTTTTTTTTTTTTTTTTTTTTTTTTTTTTTTTTTTTTTTTTTTTTTTTTTTTTTTTTTTTTTTTTTTTTTTTTTTTTTTTTTTTTTTTTTTTTCTAAATTCAGGCTGCCTTAAGGACTAGTCTGCCACAGCTTCTGGAGCTGGGAATCGAACTGTGGTCCCATGCTCTTGACTGAATTTGCCCATGTGGTGTTTTAAACCACTGAGCTGTCTGCCAAAGGCCCCCTAAAGTTTAAGTTTTACCATTTAGTGTGTCTTGCCTAATACAATTTTTCAGACCTCAGCTGCTTACCTGTAAAGTAAAATGTCCACATGGAATTACTTTCCATGTCTTTACTGATCATAGGTTTATTGTATTTAGTACTCAGAAACATTTCATGGATGGCTTATATGTTTAGCCAATCAATACTTCTGCCTTTATCACAGAGAAGAGTTCTCCATGATTCTGGAGAAGCCATCACACTGTTCCTTTAGTGGAAAAGAAGAGTCCACACATGAAATGAGGCTCAAGACCTCACAAAGCATTTCTGACAAAGAGTAAGAAGAGATGGAGTGCTAAAAATGATTACTAATAAAGAAGATAAGAGAAATGGATAGGTAATATCAAAAAGAAATTTATGAAAAAAGAGGGGAGGGGGAAACATAGTAGCAATATTAAGTGCCTTTTGGTCCCTAAATGGCTTTTACTTCTAAAAGATTGATATTGTTTACAAATGAGCCAAAAAAAAAAAAAAAATCTTCTGGTCACTTCTTCCAGAAATTCCTAAAACTTTCCAGCCCAACTGCAGAGGCAGGATGTTTTTTGGAAGATAATCAACTGCAAGATGCTAAATTAAGATAAAAATGTCCTTAACCTTGAACATTTTTCAAAGAGTTTTTAGAAGAAAGAAGCTCTGTAGGGGGCTGTATAATTATGTGATTGTACCCTTCTAAGAGACTATTTACAGATAAGGAATATTTCTCTACTGTTCTTCAAAGTAAAATAGATCAACTAAAATCATTCTGTTGTATTTGTTGTGGTGCTTGGAGGAGGGCTTGCAGACCCTGCGAACTACTTTTTACCACTTTTCTTTTATTCATTCTTATCAAACCTGAAATTAGGAGACTTACCATCTGCCCCAACATTTTCAAAGCTAAAACAACCAGTCCTTAGCAGTGAATTTAGCTTTCGGAAAATAAGTTGTTCCCTGATATAAAAAAAAAAAATCTCCTTTTTTATCTTCGTGTATTTCATTTTTTGTTTTAAATAGCAAAATACAACTATGACAACTGCAGTGACAAAAAAAAGAAGGGGATGGAATGACTGAAGGAATCCGGAACCTCAGTGAAATCTATAGTGGAGGAACTACCAGTAGAGGAATTATTTCCACATTTTTTCTTACAGGAGAAAAAAGAAGTTAAGTTGCTTTGAATCCATTTCTATTTTAGATAAAGTCTTTACAGACAGTGATTGAGTTCTAATACAATGTTTCTCAAATCCTTCCTAGTATAACATAGTTATATCTCTATTCTAGAAACTTCAGAATCAGACTTGTTTAGATTAGGTGTGAGAGGGAAAATACTCTTTTAGTAACCCTAATATTCTTCATTTTTTTAAATAGTAGTTTTGTTAAAATTAAAAATTATTTACTTATTTGTCTATTAATTTACTTGGTACAGTGTTTCTCTATGCAGCTTGGACTCATAGTGACCTCCTGTCTCAGCCTCCCCAGCACTGGACAGGGGTGTGCCACCACACACAGTTTTGGTGGCTGGTTTAGTAAGCCTGGGATTCCAGAGCCTGCAAGGCATGTGATGCAGAGGATTGAACCATGGTTCTTGTGCTTCACAGGTAGGCATTTAGATGCTAATATATCTCCCCAGTCCCTGAAATAGTGTTTTAAAGTCTACTTACTGTTTTAAAGTACATTCTGATGAAAGTTACTGCAGGAAGCAATGACTGACAACATTTGATTCATGTATATAAGCAGAATACTCAAGCAAAATCACCAAAGCAAGATATTCTAAAACTAAGGTAAACTGTGTATTTCGACTATCTAAGAGTGTATCCCAATAAAATTTGTAAAGCTGTTGTACGTTTCCATTTGTATTTCTGCTTTTCGCTTGTTATACTAGGGAGACTATACGATATTTACACATGTGTGTCTGGTTTATTTCACTTAGCAGTATATGTTCAAGTGGCATCCACTTCAGTATAAATGCTTCAAACTTATCATTCTTAATAGCTGAGTAATACTCCATTATATAGAAATACCACATCTTTTTCAGCCATTCCTCATGTGATGGACAACTTGGTTGTTTCCAAGATTTTGCTATCACATATTGCGCTGCTATAAACATAGATGCACATATATCACTATGATACAATGTTTCCAGATCTTTTGGGAAAATTCCCAGGAGGGAGATAGTCAGCTTGAATGGGATTTCTAGTCCTACTGTTTTGAGGAGTCTCCACACTGACCTCCACAATGGTTGTACCAGTCTACATTCCCACCAGCAGTGGAGAAGTGTTCCCTTTTCCCCACAACCTCTCCAACATTTGTTGTTGGTTGATTTCCTTATGATAGCCATTCTTTCTGGGGTGTGCAATTGAATCAGATAAGGCAAAGTGAATGTCATATGCTGCAGGATACTAATCAACTTTTCTTCTGGATGGGTAACAACCTAAATTCACAGATCAAAATTGGAGAAATAGAAGAGCCACAAGGCCAGCCAACATTTTGGCTCTAGCCTTTCAAGGTCAGCGAAGACTCAGGACATTGGAGAACCTGTACTGCAACATCATGAAACTCTGTTGACCTCCAAATTTTCTGAACAAGGAGATTATGGAGCCACAGAGGAAAGAGATCGAATTTCTACAGTGTGCCTGAGGGGAGTCCCATGGAAAGGAAACTTTCTCTCAAGGTCTCACAGAGAACAAAGTGGTCAAGCATTGGCCGTGACTCACCCACATGGATGACACAGAGAAAGGATCTACAGAGTAAGGAACAGTACTACAAGCTAAGCCCTGAGGGGACTTCACTGACCTCATAAGCAACAAAAAGTACATGTGTTGGCATATAGGTCTTGCTCTATCTAGCTCTTAACCATCCAGCAGAAAAGTAGAAAAATGAAGTATACATCATGGGGCCAGAATATTAAGCAGAGCTGTAAATGGCTATGGTCGACAATTTCTTTGAATAACTCACTATTGTTATGGAATGCTGGACTGTGTTGGATTGTGGTGTCGAGTTCAAGCACATAAGTTAGTTGGATGACAATGGAGTGCCCACCTTTGACAGGTGTAGACAAAGGAAGGGGTATAGAAAGAAAAAAATCAGGATGTGTGTGTACAGACAGTACAGTTGGGATAGATAACGCTGTGCTTCTACATAATCCTATGAGAGGCAAGATCTGCACTAACGGAGGTTGGACAGGATATTATGTCAGCTTCTAGTACTATGGTCAACCACTAGAAAAATAATTATTGAATTTTTGATATAATTCAGGTATAAAAAATAAGATAAGTAAGCAGCTACACTGTTAATTTACTGATAAGAGACATCTGCTAAAATAATATCTGTAAATATAAAATCATGTATGCACCTTGTACGATACTAAAACATTATGAAAACAGTTTGCAAAGTATTAATTTATTGAATCTGTCTTGTTAAGGTGTCTTGAAACTGTCTGATTGATATTTTTATTTCAATAAAATAAAAAATAAATTAAAAAAGAGACATTACAAAATTTACATATATGAGAGCTTCACTATGATGTTCAAATAAAAGAATATGAAGAAAAAAATTGTAAAGCATATGAGGCCATGTATGCATTAATTAGCTTGATTTAATCATTTCTCTTTATATACATTTTATGAAAGGACAAGTCATGCTCTATAAATGTAATAAAATGTGTTGTACGAATTAAAAATAATACTGATTTAGAAAAGGACTGTGTTATTTGGAATTATGTGTTCTAGATTCAAGTTGTTAATCTGCTATAGGCCAGTTATACAACTTAGAAAAATTAACCTTTGAATTTTTTGTGAATAGAGGGCAATGAATAACACGTATATGTGTTACTTAAACAATTGAATTTGTACATGTGAATCTTTTATATTTTTGCTTTCAATATATGTTAGCTAGTTTTGTTACTTTTGACAAAGTTAGGCAAGAGCTTCTTTGACCTTTAGGATTCCTAAAACTACTCCTTCAGGACACTCCTAATTCTACAGCTGAGGTGTTTTCCGTAAATAAGTGACCATCAAAGTAGGATCCCTGGACCAGTCCATCAGCATCACATGCACATCAATAACAAATGCAAATATAGCTAGCAGTTGAGGGTATAGTCCAGAGTGCTCTAAGTTTTAACAAAACTTTAAAGCTTAAGGAATCTGTCCGTGGAGGCACCTGTCCAAGAACTTCCTGAGGAGGTTCAACAAAATGTTATAGCTTCCATGACTCCATGCCTGACCAGCAGGAGAAGCTATCTAAGAATCTGGTAACTGAGCATGTTTGCCAGGTAATCCTTGAGCACATACTCTTTGGGAATTCTGCCATTTCTAATGTTTGTTTTACTGACCCACTTTCTTCCTCATCTGAGACTTGTTGTATAATTATTATTTTGTAAATATGCCTGGAATCACTACCTCACATAGTCTCAGATAGAGTAACTGTTCAGTGTCCCAAGTTTCATTAGCGCATGAATGATTTCTTCAAGAAGAGCCATGACACTGTTGAGAATGTGCCATTTGAAAGTTTATTTGAATTTTTCCCCTTTAATGAGATTTGTTTATGTTTAATAATACATGTTAATTTTAATGTTTCAAATTTTGTCTTTCATTGTTTTCATTTTGAATGGAAACAGACAAAAATAACTAAAATTAACTATTTTTAAAATTTACAAATGTAAAAGAGTATAACACAAATTTTAATAATTACACTTTCAAATGATTAAGCTTATGATTATACTCATCCCCAAGAAGCTATTAAAGATTAAATCTTCAGCCAGCATTTGAGACTATTGGACTATTTTAGCCAAGCTGTATTGCTTTTAAATGGATGTCATTTTGTTGTGGAAAGTGAAAGAAATGGATATAAGAAATGGATATATAGCCTTGGATATAAAATTGCAACCACAAACCTACAAAAAAGCAAGCTATTGAATTTTATCTCATCATGTGTTTCCCTGTGTGTGTGCTAATATTTTCATTTAGTACTTACTAGCAGAAAGCAAATATTTTTCCTAATTTTGATATTTTTAACCTAATTTCAAAATATTCACATATATATACCAAAATTGTTTTAATTTAAGAAATTATCCAATGGTGTACTTTCTACTCCATGAATAATACAACATTCCTCCTCCCTACCCCTGCCCTTGCACTTGCCAGGCAGGAACTTACACTGCTGAACTATATCCCCAGCAAAGATACCATTTTTTTCCATTTCTGAAAATACAGTCAGCCTACCTCACAGTATTTTCATTTGTTTTAATTTTTTTTTTCATCTTTTTGAGACAGGGTCTCACTGCAAATGGAGAACTCAAAAACACAATCAACAAGCTGAGTCATCCACAGGTTACAATTCATAAACTTGATAATGATAGTGAGTTTAATCAGTAAATCTTACGTAATTTGAAGTATATCTTAAGGATCCCATAAGTGGCATACTTAAGATCACCATATTTTGGATTTTAGATTTTTTTGAGACTTTAGAATAGACCTTCCAAGCTCCCCTATGCTCGCTGGACCTCTCCAGATCCAGTCAATGCCCACTGCATGAGTGAGACATTTTTAATGTGGCCACTAGACTGAAGCCAAATATGAAATTCTTTGTTATTTCATATACACTTTATACACATACCCTGAAAGGAATTTTACATATTATTTTCAGTGTGCCTATACTTCTGCTGACTTGTTATATGCAGGCAGGTTGAATCTTCTGCTTTTCGTCATGTATCTCCTCAAATAATTTCAGATTTTGAACATTTCTGATTTTCAAATTAAGATAGTTCAACCTATCCTTAATCTAAAAATATGCCCACAGAACTATGAAATTTGGAATACTTTTACTTTTAAAAAGCTATATATGTGGTATGATAATACACTGATTATAAGAAAGAATATTCTGAACAGCCTATAATGTACTATGAATAATTATCATTCAACAATAGTAAAATAAATATTTGCAGCAGTCCTGCAAGAAGAAAAGCACTTCGTTAGATGCAACAGATGATCATTGTCCTTAGCATAAGTAAGACCCCACACTTGACCTCGAAGAAATTAACATTAAATGGAGTGGATGAGTCAGGTAAAGAATGTAAAACTTCCAAAAGGTCAAGGTAAGTATCAAAATGAAAATGTGGGAATTCTTATGAAGAAAATAAAATATTAGCTATTTGATAGAGGAAGAGCTGCAAGAAGCAGGGCTCCTCTGGTCTTGGAATTGGTCTCCTTCTCTACCAGCTAAGACTAGGATGGCATAGGAAATAAAGATATCAAGGACTGAGAATTCTCTCTATTTTTTATCAGGATTTGGTTTAAAAGTATCTGAGGTCAGAGTGATTTAGGTTTAAATTCCTTTGTCCATCTCTGTTCCTTTCATTTACATTGCTAACCTTTCAACACCTCAGGGTCTTGAACTGTGATTGCTTCTGTTCTTGGGGAAGAACATAATGATGCAGGGGTAAGTGCAGTACCTGACACCTAGAAAAGGATTGGTATGGTAGTGAAATGACCAAAATGCAGTGATGATTGTGATAGAAGTGATGAGGACGCCCTCCTTGAGCTGGTGCTTACTGCGGCTACAGGGTTTGAAGTGTTCACAAATAAGTAACATCGGGTAACTGGAAACTGCTGTACAAATGATGATATGGAGACGAACATAGATGTGTTCAACTACTTAATAACAGAAAGTATTCATGCAAGGTAATACTTATTGAGCATTTTCTTTATGCCAACCCACATAACCAGTGCTTTCAAAGGATTTGATCATTTATTTTTTATAATAATATGCAATAGGTGCTCACTTCAGCAGCACATATACTAAAATTGGAATGAAACAGAGAAGATTAGAACAGCTTCTGCGCAAGGATGACACGTAAATTCATTAAGTGTTCCATATTTTTGCCACTATATATTGGTCAGGGGAAAAATTCAAGAGCAAGAAGTAACACTCATAAATATCTATGCATCAAACACAGAAATACCAAACTATATAAGACAAATCTTAACGGACATGAAAAACTTAATGTCTAAGAACATAATCTTAACAGGAGACCAAAACACATGCTTATCTCAAAAAGATAGATCAACCAGACAAAAAATTAGCAAGGAAGTGGCAGAACTGAACCAGAGCTTGGAACAAATGGACCTGGTGGACATATACAGAGTGTTCCACCCAACCACAGCTGAATACACATTTTTTTCAGCTGCGCCTGGGTCATTTTCCAAAATAGACCATGTACTAGTCCAGAGGTCATGCCTAAGTATATGCAAGAAAATAGAAATTATCCCATGCATATAGTCTGACCACAGTGCAATGAAACTGGAAATAAATGACAAAAGAAACCAGAAAAACCCACTAAATTCATAGAAACTAAACAACACTGTACTCAGGAATCAATGGGTCGCAGAAGAAATTAAACAAGAAACTCAACAATATCTAAAATTCAATGAAAATTCAAGTACAACTTACAAGAATTTATAGGATGCGATGAAGGCAGTTCTTAGAGGGAAAGTCATAGCTATGAAATCACACATTAGGAAAACAGAACGGGAACAAATTAGCACCCTAAAGTTGTACCTCCGACAACTAGAAAAAGAAGAGCAAACGAAACCCAGAGCAAATAAAACAGGAAGGAATCATAAAGATTAGAGCAGAAATTAATTCAATTGAGATGAAGAAAACAGTTCAAAGAATCCACAAATCAAAAAGGTGGTTCCTTGAAAAATTAAATAAAGTTGATAAGCCTCTTGCCAACCACATCAAAAAGAGGCAAAAGAAAATTGAAGTATAAGCAATAAGGAATGAAAAGGGTGAAATCACCACAGACCCAGTGGAAATTCAGAAGATTATCAATAGTTACTTCGAGAATCTTTACACTCACAGAATAGAAGACACAGAAGAAATGGACATATTCCTTGAAAGGTACAAATTACCAAAACTGAATCAAGAAGATATAACCACTCTCAATAAGCCAATAACAGCCAGCGAAATACGAAATGTAATAAAAAGCGTACAGAGAAAGAAAAGTCCAGGTCCTGATGGATTCACAGCTGAATTCTACAAGGAATTTATAGAAGATATAATCCCCACACTCCACAAACCCTTCAGTGAAATTGAAAAGGAAGCAGTCCTCCCAAAATCATTTCTGGAGACAAGTATAATAATGATTCCAAAACCAGAGAAAGACACAACCAAGAAGGAGAACTACAGGCCAATCTCTCTCATGAACATACATGCAAAAAATACACAACAAAATCCTGGCAAATAGAATATAGCAAATCATTAAGAAGATCATACACCATGACCAGGTAGGATTCATACCAGGCACACAATGATAGTTCAATATTTGAAAATCTATAAACATAATACACTTTATTAATAGACTGAAATCTAAAAACCACATGATCATCTCAAGTAATGCAGAGAAAGCTTTTGACAAAGTCCAACACTCATTCATGTTCAAGGTCCTACAGAAAATTGGAATAGATGGACTCTATCTCAACTTAATAAAAGCCATCTGTGACAACCCAAAAGCTAATATAATCCTAAATAGAGAAAAACTGAAATCTTTTACTCAGGTACAAGAAAAGGATGTCCTCTGTCACCTCTCCTATTCAATATAGTCTTGGAATCTTTAGCAACAGAAGTTACAAAAGAGGGAGAAATAAAGGGAATAAGAATAGGTAAAGAAAAAGTTAAATTATCACTATTTTCAAATGACATGTTACTTTATTTGGAAGACCCCAAAAATTCCACCAAGAAACTACTAGAACTGATAGGGAAATTCAGTAGCATAGCAGGATACAAAATCAACACTCAAAAGTCAATAGCATTCCTCTACACAGATGACAAGCACACGGAAAGGGAAACAATAGAAACAATAACTTTTACAATAGCATCATGGAAAATGAAATACCTTGGGATTCACTTAACCAAGGAAATCAAACATTTTTCATGGAAAATTACAACACCCTAAGAAAAGAGATTATAGAGGATTTCAGAAAATGGAAAGATATTCCATGCTCCTGGATAGGATGAACCAAAATCATGAAGATGGCCATGCTCCCAAAATTGTTGCACAGATTTAATGCAATCCCTATCAAAATGCCACCTACATACCTCCCAGATATAGAGGTATGCCGAAAATTTATTTGGAACCAAAAACTTCCTAGAATAGCAAAGGTACTCTTGACCAATAAAGACAAGCCAGGAAGCATCACAATTCCTGACTTGAAATTATGCTATAAAGCCATTGGGATAAAAATCAATATACTATTGGCAACAGAATAAACCGAGGATCAATGGAATAGATTAGAAGGTGCAGAAGTATCTATGAACATACTCAGCCATCTGATCTTCAACAAAAGGGCCAATCATACTTGGAACAAGGATAGCCTCTTTAACAATTGGTGCTGAAAAACATGGCTTTCTACATGCCAAAAACTAAAACTTGACCCAGCTCTATCACCATGCACTAAGTTAAAGTCAAAAACGGATTACAGATCTAAACATTAAAACAGAAACACTGAATCTCCTGGAAGAGAAAGTAGGAGGAACTCTTGAAGACATAGGCATAGATAAACAGTTCATGAACAAATATATATATACTCACAGGAAAAACTTGAAAGAATCAACAACTGGGATCAACTCTTCTTAAGGAGCTTCTGGAACTCAAAAGAAATTGTCAACAGAGTGAAAAGACAACCCACAAATTTTGAAAAAATCCTAACTAATAAACAATCAGAAAGACATCTGCTGTCTAGAATATATAAAGAATTAAGATATAACAGGGCCCTCAAATTTAAAGACCCAATTCAGAAATGGGCATCCGAGATGAGTACATACTTTTCAGAGGATGAAATTAAAGAAGCAAAGAAATACATGAAAAAATGCTCCACATCGCTAGTCATCTGTGAAATGCAAATAAAAACAACCCTGAGACACCATCTCACTCCAGAAAGAATGGCTATCATAAGGAAATCAACCAACAACAAATGTTGGAGAGGTTGTGGGGAAAAGGGAACACTTCTCCACTGCTGGTGGGAATGTAGACTGGTACAGCCATTGTAGAGATAAGTGTGGAGACTCCTCAAAATCATAGGACTAGAAATCCCATTCAAGCCGGCTCTCCCCCTACTGGGAATTTTCCCAGAGGAACTGAAAACATTGTATTATAGTGATATATGTGTACCTATGTTTATAGCAGCACAATTTGTGATAGCAAACTCTTGGAACCAACCAAGATGTCCATCACGTGAGGAATGGTTGAAAAGATGTGGTATTTCTATATAATGGAGTATTACCCAGCCATTAAGAATGATAAGGTTGAAGCATTTATACTGAAGTGGATGCTACTTGAACATATACTCCGAAGTGAAATAAGCCAGACACACATGTGTAAATATTGTAGAGTCTCCCCAGTATAAGAAACAAAAAGAAATACAAATAGAAATGTACAACAACAACTAAAAACAATCGAGTCAGACAGGGCAAAGTGAATGGAATATGCTGCAGGGTACTGAAATCAGCTTTTCTTCTGGATGGTTAACAACCTAAGTTCACAGATCAAAATTGCAGAAATAGAAGAGCCACAAGGCCAGCCAACATTTTGGCCCTAGCCTTTCAAGGTCAGCGAAGACTCAGGACATTGGAGAACCTGTACTGCAACATCATGAAACTCTGTTGACCTCCAAATTTTCTGAACAAGGAGATTATGGAGCCACAGAGGAAAGAGATTGAATTTTTACAATGTGCCTGAGGGGAGTCACATGGAGAGAAAACTTTCTCTCAAGCTCTCACAGAGAACAAAGTGGTCAAGCATTGGCCGTGACTCATCCACATGGATGACACAGACAAAAGATCTACAAAGTAAGGTACAGTACTACAAGCTAAGCCCTGAGGGGACTTCACTGACCTCATAAGCAACAAAAAGTACATGTGTTGGTATATAGATCTTGCTCTATCTAGGTCTTAACCATCCAGCAGAAAATATAAAAATGAAGTATACACCACGGGGTCATAATAATAAGTTGAGCTGTAAATGTCTATGTGGACAACTTCTTCAGATAATTCACTATTGTTGTGGAATGCTGAACTATGTTGGATTGTGTCATCTAGTTCAGACACCTAAATTAGTTGAATGACAATGGAGTGTCCATCTTTGACAGGTGTAGACAAAGGAAGGGTTTTAGAAATTAAGAATGATGGTGTGTGTGTATGGACAGTATAGTTGGGAGAGATAATGCCATGCTTCTACATAACTCTATGAGAGGCAAGATCTACACTAATGGTGGTTGGACAGGACATTATGTCAGCTTCTAGTACTATGGACAACCACTAGGAAAATAACAAGTTAGAAAGTATTTTTAGCCGGGCGTGGTGGCGCATGCCTGTAATCCCAGCACTCGGGAGGCTGAGACAGGAGGATTGTTGTGAGTTTGAGACCAGCCTGAGCTACAAAGTGAGCTCGAGGCCAGCCTGAACTGCATAGTGAGACCCTGTCTCAAAAAAAAAAAAAAAAAAAAAAAAAAAAAAGAAAGTATTTTTATTGAATCTTTGATGAAATTCAGTTATAAAAAATAAGATACATAAACGGCTACACTCTCTTAATTACTGATAAGAGACATAAGGTATAATAATGTCTGTAAGCATAATAACATGTATGCACTTTCTATGATACCAAAACATTATGAATACAGCTTGAAATGCATTAATTTATCAAATCCATCTTGTCAAGGTTTCTTAAAACTGTCTCATTGCTTTTTGTACTTTAATAAAATGAAAATTAAAAAAATAATGATATGCAATAGATCCTAAGTCCTCTTTCAGATATTTTCTCTGAAAAGTTACAATAAGCACCTAAGATGCTAATCTCATGATGTGATATAAAATCATTCCAAATCTTTCTCTTTTTTTCAGTTATTAAGTTATACAGTTAACCATTTTTTCTCTCTCAATTCTTCTCCCTCCAAGGCCTGAGTCCTGCAGTCAGCTCCATGGGTGAAGAGGACAAAAAAAAAAAAAAAAAAAAAAAAGCCTTGCATTGACTCTGCATTGGTTCATCCCCACCATGCCTTCTCGCATAAGGGATTGTTTCAATCAGTAGTAATTAGAGGAGCAACCTTGGCTGGCTTCAGGAGGACTAGGGGTCAGGTACCAAGGGAAGGACATGTTATATGACAACCCTGCACTGCACAAGGACATGACAGGAATGTGCTGTAAGGGACCATGAAATAAAGCACAGAAAAGATAGCAATGTCAAGGTATGAACACTCCTATGAGCCGCCACTGATAGGCACTAGAGGCCTGGAGTAATAGGCATTGGTTTGAATGCCTGATATGATGGTCATCTTGTTTAAAGCCTGAAAATAGTTCTATGAAAATGAAACTAACATTACTAGCATTCTGTAGGTGAGACTAGTAAACTGGCCAGTACAAAAAGATAGCAAGAGAAAAACAGATATTTGAATTATCGACACTTATAAAACCAGCCATATACTTTACTGCATCCTGAAGATGTGAAAGTACAATTCACTTTAGCCATGATTCATTTCTGGACTAAAGTAAGTTGGGGAGGGAGAGAGAGAGAGAGAAAGAGAGAGAGAGAGAGAGGGAGAGAGATTGAGAATGTTCTTTGCCTTATATGTTACAAACTCATAATAATCTTTTTAAATAATAATTATGATACAGGAAGCAATGTTTAGAGTATAATATTCCACTCATGAATATGAATTTTGGGATCTAAATTATTAAAATTTTCTTTCTTTCTTTCTTTCTTTCTTTCTTTCTTTCTTTCTTTCTTTCTTTCTTTCTTTCTTTCTTTCTTTCTTCCTTCCTTCCTTCCTTCCTTCCTTCCTTCCTTCCTTCCTTCCTTTCTTTCTTTCTTTCTTTCTTTCTTTCTTTCTTTCTTTCTTTCTTTCTTTCTTTCTTTCTCTTTCATAGTACCAGTGATTGAACTCAGGATCTTGCACTTGCCAGGCAGGTGGTTATACCCCTGTGATATAATCCCAGCCTTCAAAAATTCTCTATATGTTCTAGACAGAATTCCTTTTATTGAGGGACAGTTGGCTAAATTTTTTTTTCCAATTCATGGGTTTAGGTCAATATTACTTGGCACTGAGCTACACTGCTCAAGAACTTATAAGTTCCTGTAGCCACAGAAGCTGGTGGATCTCTCCTGCCTTCCAAATCCCAAAAGAGCATTTCATTTCTACAGAGCCATTCTTTTCATGCTTGTCATTCATCCACTAGCCTGTTTCTTTCTTATTTCAGTACAAAAAGATGCTAAGTTTGTGTTTTCAGATATAAAAAGAGTGGATGAGCGGGAGCCTTGGTGCCTCATTGTGGACTTTTTTAAAAAAAAATCTTAATTCTATTATGCCAACTCCACTAAACTTAATTATAGAGAACGCAGAATTACATAATTACCCTATGTTCTATTCTTCAGATGTTATATTTTTGTTAAAATTTACTACATGCTGCTGTTCCCCTGAACACTAGATATGGATATGTGTTGATATAAAATGTGTTATAATTGCAATTAAAATATAGCTTACATAATGATAGTCTTAAAATAAAATTATAGATGAGTAGGACAACATGGTTATGCATTTTGAGTGTAAGTACATGTTTAGACCTATGTATCTGACAGCTGAATGAGAAAAGAACAGAATTTTGGTTAAGTCAAGAAAACAAACAGTTCAAAAGTGTCTAAATGGAGATTACAACTGAGATCAAATTTCATTGATCATATGTTCAATTTAAAAAGTTAACGCTAGGCTGGTATGTGTCTTAGTAGTAGACTGCTCATACGTAATGCTCAATACTCTGCAAGTCTTTGTCAAGAGTTCTAAACAGTAAACGAAGCTTAAAAATGTGAAATGGTAATTAAAGATGTGGAAAGCTTAGTGCAGTTGGTGTATTTAATATGAGATATGAAAGGAAGAAAGACCAAAATGGTGATTCCAAGTCTTGGAACTGAAGTAGCTGCAACAGTCAGATTATTATGATTTGAAGTGTCAGTGGCTTGGTGGAACAAATTGAGGAGTTTAACAATCACTTTTAAAGAAAGAAGTCTCTATCTATCTTAGATAGAGCTGAAGCCCATGTAGGCATCTTAAGGTAAATGCATTTTTTTCCCATGGGCATCTGAGCAACTGCCTACACTTTAGCATGTACATAAGTGAGAACAAATAGTCAACTGTTTCTAGTGAATAATGAAACAATATTAATAATATTACTAGTAATAAATTAGTGCACTAAATAGTTGTGAATGATTTCTCATCCATTCGCAACTAAATCATAACTTGTAATTATCAAAGAGAAAGGTAGAAAGCTGAGCTATTTGAGCTGTTTCTTCTCCCTTTTTGTCCTTTGGTGAGTTGACTAAAATAACTGTGTCACAAACATTAGCACATTAATCATTTACCTTCAGTTTCAGTGTAAAAACCAACCACATTGGATTTTAGGAATTTTTTTCTAGTCAATTAATTGATGTTTGTAGATTCTATAATGCTGACTGTATTAGCTCATTTAAACTGGAAAATACTGGTTCCATGTATTTTTAATTTATTTTTTCATGTTTTTTCAGTGCTATGGATAGAACCAAGTCTTTGTGCATGCCAGGAAAACACTATACTTCTTATATATACCTCAATTTAGTATTTCGTGTGGCTAGTTCATTTTACATGGATGTATCTACTGTCCAGACATTTCCTCAGAACTCAAGATAAGGATAACCAATTCTGTGTTTAATATCTGTAACCGAGTGTCAAGAAATATCTTGATCCTTCTGTCTTCAAAAGTGATTATTAAACTGCTAAATTTTGTTCCACCAAGCCATTTATAGTTCAAATCATAATAATCTGACTTTTGCACCTGCTTCATTTCCAAGACTTAGAATCACCATTTTCCTCTTTCTTCCTTTCATATCTCATATTAAATACCCCAAGAAACTGTATCTTGACTTTCAGAATGAGCCCCTTCTTGGAACCACTGCTGTTAACATCCTGGCCCAAGCCATCAAGCCAACCACTGTCTCACAGACACCTGTAAGTGCTTCTGATCTCCCATATTCTACAATATTCCTTTATCCTCAACACCATAGCATCAGAAGTTTAGAGCAAAAGGCAGACCATGCTTCATTTTTGTTAATGGCTACCTAAACAGCAAATGGTTTTCCTATAATGCCTTCTGTAACCTGGTTCCATCTTATTTTTAACTTCAAACCTCTTCCTGCTTCCTCCTCCATATCGACTGCATCACCTTTAGGAGCTTCCTTGATATTCCTTCAACATGGTATACTTACAATTCTTGCCTTAGAATTGTAAGACTGGTACTTCTTGCTTCTAGGACATGGTTTCTATTAAATCTACTCTGTCAATTTCCTCACCTCATGTATTTGTTCAAATGTCACCTTATCAAGGCCCCTTATTTAAAATTAGAACCACATTTATATCCCTCAGGCATTGCCAACTCAATAATTTCCAGCATGTTCCTCATTCTTTTCTTCATCCCATAATGTTCAACTTCTAGCATCCCATAGGATTTATTTATAACATCCATCTGTTTCTACACATGCCAACGCAAGCTGAAAGAGGAGTGAGGAGAGGAAGAAAGGTGAGGGAGAGAGGGAGAGGGGAACTTGAAGGCAGAAAGAGACATCTTGTGCTTTGTACTGGTTAAGCACTTATAAAAGTACACATGAAAGGGACTTAATAAATAATTCTAGAAAAAATACAGATGAGAAAATTAGGAGTCAAGTGAAAAACATTTAAGTTTTCTAAGGCTCTGCAACAAGAAGTGTTTAGTGTTGCAAAAAAAAATTTAAAGTCTGAGATCTCTGATGTCCACTGGCTTTAGCTTTTTAAGGGTCTTACGTCCTTTGAATTAATGATTTGTTTTATTCAGTAAGTGAAAATCTTCATTGCATTGATTATCAAAGTTTCTCTCTCTGTCTCTCTCTCTCTCTCTCTGTCTCTCTCTCAATATAGATCAGCATGATCAAATATCTTAAAGGTTTAAATTTTCAAAAATGATCACAGTTAAGACACATCACCATTAATACCCCCAAAATATATTGCCCCTGCCTGGAATGCATTCATCCTGTGGTTCTGGTCACTTGCTGAAGTGGTCCTGCAAGTCTTCTGTTACAGGTGTCTCTAGTTATACTATCATGGCTGCCTAACTCTCTCAACCCGTATTTATGGGTCATTTTGTCAATGGGAAGAACCAGACATTCATGTTGCCAGATATGGTGAACAACGTGGAAGAAGACACACAGTAATGATTTTAAAAGCCTGCTTTTATTTTGCATGGCAGCTGGCATCTGCACTTACTGTGTTTGTATCACACTTGGTAAAGACACCTAGGAAAAAGGACTTTCAAAGCTGCTTCAGGAAGTGGTGAAAATAAGTATGTTTCAAGTAGAAATGAGGGTGAATATTTTGAAGTGAATTAAAGATAATGTGTTATTTACTGTATCCTTTTACTTAAACATACACTGTAAATTTTCTTCAGATTCCATTAAACATAGTGTGGGATACTATAGTACTTTTAAAGCAAATTTAGCAGTAATAATTATGTAGGCAATTACAACATTTAAAGATAGCACAATGATAAGATAAAACAACAGTTTTCAAGTTTTGTTGAACAGGTACTATTTAAAATCTGATGATAAGTATTTTCATGCATATTTCATATAGCACAATTATACTGTCAGACAGGTATATTTTATTATTCCCATTTCAAAGATAAGGAAATTAATAAAAGTTGTCTACCTGTTTGATCCAGATCATGCAAGTATTACACAGAGAGGATAGACTGAAATGCATATCTATCTGTAGAAATGTATTATTTTCTCCTACAGGAAAATTCTGATCATTCCTTTGGTAGAGTATGTTTTCTTATTGAAAGCTTCCACCATGGCATCTTCCTGGGCAAACACTTCAGAATGCAAGCAACTTTACAACCAGATGAAATATTTAAATATTGCTCTAACATACAGAAATATTTTCATCTCAACACTAATGCAGAAGGCCTTGCCCTTCTGAGGGGCCTACTTGTTACTTTCCTGCAAGAACTCTAGGAGGAAGCAGCAGCTGCAGAACAGAGAAAGCACAATGCCCAGAGATGGAGAGTTCTGTAAATGACCAATTATAAAACTATTAAGCTGCAGCACTTTCGTAGCAAGAGGCAAAATAATCCATTAAATTGAAAATTCTCCTACCCTTCCCTTCACGGCCCACACAAACATTAGTGTTGCATTTATTAGGAGACACATCCTGTGCTTTATCAACTTGACTTTCAGCAATTGTATTGATACAGTGCTTGCACTTCTCACATACATCGGAATGATGGATTTCTCCTCTTGAGGTTTGTAGGAAAGATGAAGTGAATGAAATAAAGTTTATAAAGAGCCATCATAATCCATAATGGTGAACACTGAGTCAGGACAAAGAGAAACATAATTTCTCATTTATTAGAATAAAGGAGTTTGCACATATTTGTGTTTTGGGCTGCCTCTTGTATAGCAGAACAGTCACCTTTATTAGGAGGTATGAATTGGAGCATTCAAGTTGTTGTGTCCCTATGAAATCAATCTTATTTTATGACAAAATATTTCTGCGCATAGCTACATTTAAACATTTGACAACTTTGATATTTTTAGATTACTATTATTTCAGGCTACACAAATCTCTAATTATTTTAAGTAGCTCCACATTTGTGCAACAATTAAATAGTAAGCATGATAAATAGCCTGTATATTATCAGAAAAATCTAAGTTTAAATCCAAACTTTACTGCTCACTAAGTAGATGGCTTTGAAATATGAGAATCACATTCAAGATGTTCAGTGGAATGAGCCTGTACATATTTGTGGACTTGTGTAAGAACTAACAGAGATGAAGCACATTTAGTACATGGTACAGTGGCTCACCCTGGAGATTCAGATTATTTTTACAGTTATGGCTATTATCATTGAAGAAATTCAGAACTTCTCACTGAATATATGTCCTATATCACTGTGACATTATATTTTATTTTTGAACTTATAATCTAATAAGTTAAGAAGCATTTCCTAGTTTGTGCAATATATGCCATAGAAGCACAAGAAACACTTACAAGTAAATATAATTCAAAGGGGGTTAGTTGCCAAACATGGAAGTATTATAATATTAAAAATTCTGACACACTACTACTCTTTTGTGCATATATTTTCTTATGAAAAGTCTTAGTTCTATCTTTTGAGTGCAAACAACATTTATTTACTGTGACCATTTATAAAAGAACTATTAGTTAATTAGCTTAAATATATGTTGCATAAATTTCCACCTAAACAGTACATTTTTGATGCTGGGAAAACAGGTTTGCAACTGTTCTTTATTGCCTATTTAAAGTAAAAGGACAGGAGGAGAGTCAAGCTTGTTGCTTACTGTACAAGTGCCCAGGAGTTTAATATACTTTGTACTCCATTATGCCATGAAAATGCTTCTGTGCCCTGGGGATAGCAACAAAAGATTTGCTTTAATGAAAGGAACCCAGTATGGTTGCAAAGCTTCCAGATAGGAGGCCTATAAAGTACAGTTTACATCAGAAGTATCTGCCCTCTCAACTTCAGCAAGGGAAAGAAGCAACCATAAATGTTTAAAGCAATTACATTAAATGTTGACAAGAAAAAGGAAGAAAGTAAAGCTTTGACTATTCTCAACTAGGGCTATAAGGATTATGTTAAAATTAAAAAAAAATACCATGCTATCTTTCACTTGGTGAATGCCATTCATTGAATGTTATATTCACTTAGGAAATCAGCTGTTTTAAATTGCAGGTGGTGAAAGTCAAACTCAACATAGTGAAATGATTTTTAAAAACAACTCAGGGATATATCTATATTCAGCTCTAGGTGGCTCTGAGAATTTCCTATTAGCTGGACTCCAGTTCTCTACCATTCAACCCTGCAAGATGACTCTGTGCTTCAAAAAGCCTTTCCTTAGGTTGGATGGATTAGAAAATTCCAGACAGGGCTGGAGAGATAGCTAGGTGGTCTAAGCACCTGCCTGGCAAGTAAAAGGACCTGGGTTCAGACATAGTAGCACACACCTGTAATCACAGCACTGGAGAGGCTGAGACAGGAGGATCACCGAGCTGCATGGGGAGACCTTGTACCAAATAAATACGAAAGAAAGAGATAAAAAATGAGAACATTACAGGCAGAAGACAATTTTCCTAGTTTTCACGGGCAGAAATGTCTTGCAGAGGATTTCAGTTGGTCTGGTGCCCACAGCTGAGCCAATCACCCACTTCACTTGACCTGGGTCAATTGACTCTCCCTGGGGCCCTGAGCACTGACAGATAGTTTTACCAAAGAGAAGCCTAACACTGTTGGATGGTGAGCCGGGATAGGAAACTGGAAGACAAAAGCAGTAACTGCTGCTGTAAACTCCAGTTTTGCCAGCTTGCCACGTGTGTCATGATCATCTAGGAGTTTGGCCTCAGAGGTCAGCCTCCCCATGACCAACCTTAATATGTACAATTAAGGAGCAAAGTTACACAAAAGGTCATAACATGAATATGGGAAACTAGCCAGACTATTAATGATCAAGATCATTATGTGAAAAATAATAAAAGAACTTTCAGAAGTTCTCTCAACCCTACTGAAAATTCAAATTGAGAACTCAGGAAATAATGCAATGGAGCTTTGAGGAGACCAGGTTTTCTCCAAGCCAAAACAATGAAAACCAAAAACGGGAAAAATAGATATTTATAGCACCTAAAAGACAACATCACATGTGGAAAACAAGCAGAAGTAATTCATTAACAGTAATTTAGCTTGTAGGTGACAGGATTAAGACCAGAGCACACATCTAATCCACTTAGATTTTTTACATCTAAATTACAACCTGTGTACAAGTAGAAAAGACGGCCTTTGTAAATCGTTAAACTCACAGCATTGGAAGTTAAATGTAATCATTGTTTCAATTATTATTGAAGAGAAATGTGCCCCAAGACAACCTAATTATAAGACCTGTGTATAAATAAAATACACATGGGGCATCTTCAAACATAGTACATGCCTGTCTTCATTTCTTCTCTCTCAGCTCTTTCAAAAAATGCCCCTTTAAAAATTTCCCACTCACCATCTGTTAGGAAAATTTCATGAAACGCAGTAAATGTGGAGGCAGAGATTATTATAGGGATTATTCCAAGTGGCGGTGATGTCTGTATTTATGCACCTTAAAAAGTGGAGGTTAAAGTCACTTACCAAAAATTCCCCAATCTAGTAATATTACCCTATGAGACAAGTTATATTTTGTTGCATAAGAAATAGGGAGAAATAAAAAAATCTAGATGCTTAGTATAAAATACTATTCCCCAAATTTGAAATTATATTCAAGTTTCAATAAACAGGAGAAAAATATTGACAACTGTACAAATGCACTTTGCTTATTTTACAAGATCTACAGGCTTATATTTGCATTATGCTCCAATAAAGGTGCTTTCATTTATCAATACTGTTACTTTTGGGAAAAAAGCAAGTGGAAGAGATGTCATCCAAATCCAACTCTATAGCCTGACCATACCATTACTTGTGAAATATCTTTCATTTACAATCAAGATGTAGCTAAAGTAATTTATGCTGTCAAGAATGTTTGCTTTCTGTCTGTGGTAGAAGCCTTGGATAAAATGTTCTGAGTACTTTCCACTAAAGACATGTATCTGATTATCCATAACACAGTGATCATTAGAGATTTATTATTTTTTCATCATATTATATAATCTCCATTAAGCCATCTCCAGTCTGTGATTATTTTTTAAAAAATATGTTACTCATAGTAATATAATTTATATTTAATCTTTCTTAGCATTAAAAGAGTATTATTTTGCACAAGCTCTGAACCAAATCTCCAAAAATTCCTTGCTGGTGCTTCTTTGAGGCTGAGGATGTACTATAGAGCAGTGGCAGTGACTTAATTCTAGTTGGTACAACCCTGGCCACTTGCTAATTTCATTAGCCTCAAATTCCTGGATTTGAAAGACCCATCAAACGTGATTCCTGTCAATAACTAACCTGCTCAGCATGGTTGTAGAACACAACAAGCAGAGTTGCTCAGCTCCTATGTAGAACCTGGTTGCACCAGCAGGCAAAAGAGAATTCTAAGTTAAAGACAAAACACTACACACACCTCTGTAGTCCTTCTTGCCCAGGTACTCATCTTCAGGAAGGAACTTTGTCCTCCTCTTCTTTCCGGGCAGCCCTGAACCTAATTGGTTACATCTTTTCCTGCCTCATTACTGCCTTCTCACTCCCAGCACTCCTCCCATTATAGGACTTAAGCATTTCTTTCCCTGGGCTGCAGGCTTATCTTTCCATACATTTATATCTCAAGTGTTCACTTTGGTGTCATCCCCACAGCAATCCACAGGGATCAGAAGTAAAGAGGAAGTCAAATCACTGTGAAGCTCAGAACTTAATCATTTGGAGAAGCTTATTTTATATAGGACAATTTTAATTGAGTAGAATGCTGAAATCCCAGAATAGAATTAACTACCTTCCTTCTCCTCTCCCCTAATTGATCAAGCCTATGAACAATGGGTCTGTGTGCCTTTATTCTCTCCTGATTTTATAGCTGACAGAAGCTGGGAAACTGGGGTTGGACTTGTATACCTAAAGCTTCTAAAATTACATACAGAACAAGGCCACTGGAAGATATATATTTGAATGAACGTGGGCAATGGTTAAACAGGATGGAACACCAACCACTATACCCCAGAAGCAGCACAAGCTACAAGTTGATGTATTCCTTCTATCAACCTCTTTTCAACAAATGCAGGTGAAAACTGGGGGGCTCTTTTTTTCTTTCAGCTGTTCAATCTAACATGAATAGCTGCAATTTGCAAATTAGAAGAAAACGACAGTGTTTTCTCTGAATGCTTTTATCCCAGTTCATACTTGGGTTCCTCTCCTCCTCAGCTCTGGAATGGGAAACCAGCCATTTGTTTCCTTCTAAGTTGCCACAGATTCAAACACCAGGGGAAGCATCAGCTCCCTCTGGAATCTTTTCTCACCAAACACAGTCCCTGAGCCTAATCTGCAATTGCTTTTTGACTTGAGCATTTCATCCTTTTTTCAGATAGACAGGCCTTTCTGCAGAAATGCTCATGCTCTGAGAGAGGAATAAGCATCAAAATAATTTTAAAATGCTAAACGCAGAACGCACCTCCCACTCCACCCCCAAGGTTCAGAGAGAAATGCTGTAAATTCCCCAAACTCCCAAGTGGTTCTCAGGTACTGTTTCTGACCTCATCCTTTTAGCAACAGTGCCCCTCAAGTTGCCCAGCTTTGAGGTCAAAAAGGAAGGGTTTCTAGATCTTGATTACAAAAATTCAGGTTCGTCCAGAAAGCAAGTAACCAGAATGAAGTCACTCGGAAAAGCACATCTAGGATTGCAGGCACACTCAGAGGGTGTCAGCACTATTCAGAGCATTAGGGGGGCTATACCAGGGTGTAGCCTTGAATCGGCATCCGTATGTCTTGAACACAAACTTTACACACTTAGAGGTAATAACTGGACGAATCTTATATGGATTCCTTGTTAAAACCTGCATCCCAAGGGAAATCACTTGAGGGGATGCAGATTCTTAAGGTGCAGTAACCTAAGGTGTTGGGTTCATCCCAAACATACAGGGTACTACAGACCAGTGAGAGTTATTCACTGGGAAAGGGTGGTCTCAGGAGATGTATCAAGACAGGAAAAAAGGTAGCAGAAGATAAAAGGGAGGAAAAAAGGAAGTCTAACAAGGAGGCAGAGAAAGATACACAAGAGGGGAAAAAAAAAAAACACGAATATGAGAACGTACTGTTTCCAAGACCCCAAAATTTCTGAATCCCTAAGCCATCCACTTATATTCAACCTAGCACAGGAGCCACGGGCAGAGGCTGCAGGAAAAGAGGCAAGAGCATTGCGGTAGGACCTAGCTCTCCTCCATACCCGCCGGGGTTTGCCCCATTCCACTTTTGCCTTGGCCCTCCGGAACCCCGGAACCACAGGAGATGTGCTGGGCCCTGCGCAGCGCACCCCATTGCCCCAAGTGGCTTCTCGCTTAGCTCTGAAAATCATAATCCTTAGAACTCAGATGAGAAATTGAGGGTATGGGGGCTTCCGTTTCATAAGGGAGGTAGAAGGTGAGGAGGCGGAGGAGGGAGGAGGCAGTGAAAGCGATTTTGTTTCTCAGTTAGCATGAGCTCATCTTTGGGCTGGGGTCTGAAGTAGCAAGAGTAGAAAGAGTTCAGCTCCTGCCCGGTGGTCGGGCTACTAATCCAATTCAGACAGAGCAAGTAAATGCCTGGGGGGATGGGGGTCAAGTTTGTGGATAGCATCTCTCCTTCTGGTCAGCCCTACCCGTCAGAAATCCACCCTGAGGTGGGTAACTGATGTCTACGTTTATGTTAAAACTGAGCCCTTGGTTTAGGAAGTCCCTCGTTATGGTCCTACCGAAAATTTTCAAAGGAGTTGAGGTTTCCTCCAGGCTTGTGGGTGTGAAGCTGGGGACTTGAGAAATACCCAATTTTGAGGAACCATATCATCTTTCATAATCCATGCGCCTAACCTATTCTCTTGGGATCTGGGCACTTTTACAAGCCTGTTTTCAGACCATATTTCACTCTAATGCAAACCTATTTAAATCATCGCCTTGTTTTTCACAGATTGCTTCTTGTAAATGGGGTCATAAATCCAAGACGTCAAGTAGGATGGAGTGGAGCGTGGACAGGGAGAGAGATGGAAGGGGAATAAACCGCACATGGGAGGAACCTCCGGGGTGGGGTGGGAGGGGCTCGGGGAGACCTCCAGGATGGAACTGCGGGAACGCTGACCCTACTGTGCACCCTGGAGTCCGAGCCAGCCCTAAGGTGACCAGTGCAAGGAACCACTTCATGGTGCCCCCGGAGGAAGCCCCCCTACCTGGAAAAGCCTCAGGATGTTGGCTACCATGATGGAGACCGAACTCCCCGAAGCCCCAATCACTCCAACTACTTTCTCAGGCTTGACGAAAACTGGGGGTTCGCCGTTGGTGCAGCGCACATCGGAGGTGTCCTTCTGGATGAGCGCCTGGACAAAAGTGAGCGACTGTTCGAGCGCGTAAGTGTCCCTGGAACAAGTGTCCAAGATCCGCGCGCCCAGCGTCACGTTGGGCAGCAGGTTGGGATCGCTGTTGATCTGGTCCAGGGCGTAAAGCATCGCTTCTAGCCTGTGGATCCCATTCTCCCTCTTGATGTCGCCGCAGGGCACTCCGCTGGGACCCTTGGCGTGCACTGGGAACAACCCCCCGAGGGTGACGTCCCCCTCGATCCGGATCGAGTGCGGGGCGTACATCTCCTGGCCGCGCGCCGCCGCCGCCAGCGCGCACAGGAGCACTTCCAGCACGCAGCAGGGGAACTTCATCAAAGTCAGGGCGCGGAGCAGCTTCCCCAGCTGTACCATGCTGCTCCGGCTGCGGCTGTAGCGGCGGCGGCGACGGAAGGGAAGGTGGTGGGCTCGCCGGAGTCCGGGCCCCTCGAAGTGAGACCCTCTGGGGAAGCCCGGGGATTTCTGCTGCACAGAGGATGGGGGCGCGAAGGGTCAGCCGGAGAGCTTGGGGTGTCCCGCAGCGCCTGCCTGCCTGGGGCGCCTTGCGCTCCGGGTTCACCGGCTAGCGCGCCGCTCTTCGCGCTCCCCTGCAGGCTGCTCGCGCTCTCCACCAGCCCAGCACTGGGTGAGGGCAGGGAATGCTATCGCTTTAAATGGTCGTTCGGCTCCCTCTCCTCCTCTTCCCACTCCCTCCCTCTTTCGCTTGCTTGCTCTCTAGTTCTCCCCACCCTTCCCAGCGCCGCCCTCCCCACTGGTTTGCATCATCACGCAAGGAGGGGCTGCGTGCTGAGGTAAGGGGGGGAAACGGGTGGGCGGCTGGGGAGGGAGAGGATGCCTCGCAGTGGGAGTTTCGTGGTCCCCAGGGAATCAAGGGATGCTTTTAGGCCGCGCGGGAGGGCGGAGCTCTTGCCCCCAACTCATTGGATGCCCCTAGCTAGCGCCTACATCCGCACCCACGCGCACAATCGGGTGGCATCAGCCTTGGGATGAGGTGGCGATGTCTGCTGCTGGCTATTCCCAA